>JACXGI010000161.1:73025-94327 GCA_016801175.1 Esox masquinongy | reverse complement strand
CTCCTTGTGGCGTTGAAGGTGTCTTGGCATATTGTGCCGTTATGCGGAGATAACACTTGAGATGCGATTTATGGGGGGCTGTTAGCGGGACCCTTACCAAAGGAACCCATTGATTTGCATGGTAGTGAGAGACACACCGACATGTGTCCGCTATGTAGCGTGGCTATGACAGCGCTGTAGGTTATTAGGCTGGGGCCCGCTCTCTGTGCAAGATAATATCCACATTGAACTCATTGAGGGAGCAATGTAGCGTGTAATGTGCGGTAAGTAGGACTGGCATGCACTGCTAGGCCCCGGACACTTTCCTCTTAATTCTGACTACAGATAAGCAGCTGGGTTTCAATTTAAGGCGTTTACCACTTGGCGCTCGTCTACGGATGTCTCTGTTCTTTGGTAAACTTTACGAGCCCGGCGAGCACTACCTCCAACTTCTGAGAAGATCTCTGTCTCACAGAGTGATACTTCCAGATTGCCCTCTACTGTGTCACAGCATCTAGATTGTTCAGGTGACATCTAGTGACCACTTCACTGACATATTCACGCTAGTGAGAAAAGACATAATTGATTTACAACAGTAACTAGAATGTGTTTGGTGATGTACATCTGTTATGGATTATCTTTCTTTGTGTTCATCTTTCTCTCCAGCATCCAGGTGAACCGGGTAATGACTTACAGAGATCTGGACAACGACCTTATGAAGTACTCTGCCTTCCAGACCCTGGTAAGACAACTCATGTGGGCCACATACAGCCAGGGTCCAACAGAACATTTATTTTTAGATTACCTCTCTTCCTTATGGAGGTCCTTTTAGGATGGATCCAGTATCAATCACCTCTGTCTGAACGGTGTGTTTCTGTATGCTCGGGCGTTCTCATATGTTCTCTGTCTCTCCCCAGGATGGGGAGATTGACTTGAAGCTCCTCACCAAGGTTTTAGCTCCAGAGCAGGAGGTTAGGGAGGTGAGTGAGTTTTTACATTTCTTTCTACTGTATATGCTCAGTGTTACCTGTGAGGCAGTGTCCAGTTGTTTCTGGAACGTCAGGGGAGGTTGACCCCCAGGGAATCTAGATTTATGATGCATGCATTAACACGCTCTACTCTCTTCCTCTCACCTCCCTTTAATCTCTCATCGTCTCCTTCTCCCCCCTTTTCCCTCTCTCTCTGCCACCTCCCATTTGTCTTTCTCTCTTTACATTCCCCTCACTCTCCCTGTCTCTCTTTCTCTTGGTTCTCTTTCAGGAGGACGTTGTTTGGGACTGGGATCATCTGTTCACAGAGGTGTCCTCAGAGCTGCTGACGGAATGGGATCAAGGAGAGAAAGAGGAGCAGGTTCCTCTGTCCGTGTTATGAGGCCGAGCCTTCCCAGAATGAGATGGCGGACCTGGGTGGCTGGTGCATGTCCACGCTCCATCCATCAAATACACGTAGCCTGCCTCGTCTTGTGGTTCATCATGCAAATTCTGTCTCTATTTCCACTGCAAAATGTATTTATTTTATGTGATAAAGTTAAATAAAATGTTTGAAGTCTTTTCATTAAAAGTGGGTATCATTGGGAGACCAGTGAAGCGGAGACGACGGTGGGTTGGGTGTTGTACCCCAGTCTCTGGCAGGGAGCCTCATATGAGTATGGACCCTGCTATATTACCGCTGGACACCAGATCTGCATATTAATTACAATTTACTTGCTTTAGTCGGTTGCAAATAAAACATCTCATTTCAATGTGTGACATTTCACTGCACTGCTTCAGTTTGACTCGACCAAAATGGCTCTAAGACAATTTAGCTGTTTCTTTGGAAAGCCTCCGAAATTAGCTGATGCAGATAAAAATGCCTCTTTTTTTTTTTTCCTCCGTGTGATTTATCAACCATCCAGCAACCTCTGTCAGATACAAGTCCAAGGTTGATAATCAGCTAAGCTGAAATCCATTTGATTGTGGTCAAATGAACATTGTTCATTAAAGCCCACAACCTTACTGTTATTGACTGTGCCATTGACTTTATCTTTCAGCTTTTCGACAAGAGCAGCCCCTTCACCATTATCTCAAATGCATTGAACACACTTCCTATTGACATCTGAGGGATTTGCGTACATTATGTAAGGAAGACATCTTAACAGATGGCTGGAGGTGTCCAGATGCATGCTTTCCCTAGACTTAGAGAACAGCCATTCATGAAGACCCAACAATAGAACCTTAGAAGATGCAGTAATGTTGCACACGGTCCCAAAGCCCAATGTTATGGATGTTGGATGGTGGATGTCCTCTGCCCATATTAATAGATCAAGTATATACTTAAGATCACACAAATGTTTAGTATGTATCAGTGTGTGTTTATGCCTTGACAGAAATGTGGTTCCACTCAGAGTAGTCTTTGGTTCATGTGTGTGAATAAAGATGCGGGTCTGCACACTAAAGCTATTGGGAAAGCAGGTTTAACATTTACAGACTGTGATTAGCTTTATTTCTCCCAGAAGCACAGAGAGATCTCATGACAGTTGGGGATACACGCCAAAAGCCTTGAAGACACAATATATGCTGCTCACAGCTCAATTACCTCGAGTCACACATAAATAACCATTCAGCTAGTCATTTGGTAGGCCTCAAACCAGTCTTCATGGGTATTGCAGGAACTAAGGGAACTGAAGTTAATGCCTAGAGTTCATAAGTACTGTAACGAGTTGTCAGCCTTTTTCCCTCTCTTCCGTTCCTCTTCCATCTCTCTCTTTCACTCTCTCTCACACATACACACTTCCAGTCTCTCCACAATTGGCTTATTTAGCCAGCCTTAATGAATTCTGCCCATATGCCCTGAGCAGCTGCTGCGTTGCCCCTTCCTCCCGCCCCCGCAGAGCTGCGAAGTGCCCATCCATGTAGAGACAACCTCTAGCTGTCTCTCTGGAGATGGCCACGCTTGCGACTCCTCTGCTGGCGCTGAGCCGCTGGCGTTTGAGGTAGACGGCTCGCAGGCGGAGGACCCAGATTAGGGCCCAGTTATCACGGGTTGTGGCCTGTCTCAGACGATTGGCCAGAACACCAGTGGATCATAGTGGGGATTAGCGAGGGAGGGAAGACACTTTGGCATGTGCCTGCATCCAGCTCCTCAAAGTGACCTCTCTCTTTCCCTCATCCTCTCTCTTTCCCGATCTCGTGCTCCCCCTCCCTCTCTTTCTCTCTGTCTCTCTTTTCTGATCTCGTGCTCTGGCCCGCCCTCTCTTACTCTTCATCTCTCTTAGCAGTAGCTGGGCGCATCGAATGTGATCACGTCAAAGCTGCTGTAACACACTTTATTTCTACTATGAGACACGGCTCATGCTCATAGAACTTTTTTTAGTGTAAATATAGATGTATTACGCTCAAGAAGCAGAGTGTAGATGTATTAAGTTCCAGAAGAACAGTGCGGATGTACATTACAGTACTGTTTAACTGTCATGTATGGGTGCTTTCTTTCATGCATGGCCCGCTTCAAAACATTTTGATAGGATTGTGATCTGTACTTTGACTCTGCCATTCCATAACCCTTCATTTCTTTTATTTTGAGCCATTCTGTTGTGGCTTGACCTGTATGTTTGGGATCTATGTCCTGTTGCAAGGTTCATGTTCGGTTCAGCTTCAGCTGAATTTTTGGTTACAATAAGAAATTCATGGTTCACTCAATGATGGCATGTTTAACAGGCCGGCAGGAAAGCAGCCCCAAACCATGATGCCACACCTCCATGCTTTACGGTTGGTATGAGGTTATTTTGTTCAAAGTCAGATTTTTGCTCTTTCTGGTCTTTACCAAGGTTTTGTCTAGTAAATGTCAGTCATGTCTTGATACTCTTTTTTGAGAGCAGATGGTTCGTCCTTCCTGACCTCCCATGTTGGCCAAGTTTGTGCAGTCTCTTTCTGACAGTTATCTCATGCACTTCGACAATGATTGTGTCAAGACCTGGGGTTGACATTGATTGTTGTTGCCCTGGGGTTCTTGCCCTGGGACTTCTGTGAGCATCTTTTGGTTAGCTCTTAGGCTGAATTTGGTGGTCTGGAATTTTCTCAATTTGTAGATGATCTGTTGGACATTGGAATTATGTACTCTGAATTTCTTAGAAATGGCTTTGTAAACCCTCCCAGGCTCAGGGGCAGCAATAATCCTTCTGAGGGCCTCAGATCATGTTTTGTTTTATCATGGCATGATTTGTTACCACATACACATATTTTAAGACCAAACCAAGTTTACAATCTTTATGGAAGGCTGGACGCTCCATTTGTTCAATAGTTTACCTTAATTAATAAACGTGGTTGCAATTTATGCTGTTATACTATAGGATTGAAAAAACACTCTGAAAGTTTGAAAATTAAGATAATGCCCATTTTGTGAAAGAGAGGTTTGAAAACAAAAGTATCCTGTAATTTCAGCCTGCTCAGGTGGGGTGGAAGTTTAAGCCTAGATCATGAAATCCCAATCCAATCTAATTATAATCGATAAGTATCTGTTCATCTGAGTAAGGGGTTGGATTCCTGACCCTCGAACCAGCTTGTCGGGTCTGTGTATACTAATAACTTCAAATGTATTTCCTATTGTGAACACAGTTGGACTGATCATTTCAATGGCCGAAGAATGTCAGGGAAATACATGATTAAACATTTTGAATGATCATTTCTCTAAATTAACACACATTGATGTATGGATTGATGTACTGTATATAGGGCCTCATATAAAATACTATTCATTTGATAGAAGTTCTTTCTTATGTGAATCTATGTAGGGTGGACAAAAAAAACACCAAACAGTATATTAATATCATGGACCTAATAAGGAGTTGGGCCATCTTTTCACTTCAGAACAGCACCAATCCTTCTTGGAATGTTGTCATACAAGTCCTGAAATGTGTTTAGTGGGATATTGAACCATTCTTCAAGAAGAAAATCCTGCTGTTCTTTGAGAGATGAAGAAGGAACTTCCCATAAAGGTTCAATGATGTTTTGATCTGGTGATTGGGGAGGCCATGGAAGGTGTTTGATGTCATCTTAGTGTTCATTCTGTAAGAAAACACTTCAATTTATTTCATCAGTGTCTATGGGGTCATTATCATCCTGGAATATGGGAACATCATGGGGGAACAGTGTTTGCACCACAGGGTGAACCTGGTCCTGTAAAATGTAATATTCCTCGGCCATTATTCAACCATGTAGAGCAATCATCAGACCCAGTGACTCCCACAAGACGGCTGCCCATTACTGCCATGTCTAACAGTTGGCAGCAGACATTATGGGCTGAAGGCATCCTTTGGCTTTCCCCAAATGTCCACCTGTCCAGTGGAAATAGTGTGAAAGATGGTTCATCAGATCATATTACATTTTCCATTGCAGAGGGATCCAGGTTTTGTGCTCCTTACAAGGATACCAAGTTTCTGAATGGCAGCCCTGCCATAGATTACTTCTTTGTGAAAGTTTTTCTTGATAATTCTATGGTCATTTTTATTTTTGGGGCTTTGAGCACATTCCTGTTAAGTTTTTAACTATCACTATTGGTACTCATTTGTAATGGTTTGTAATTGTGATTGAGTTATATCAAATTAATGGTTCTTTTCCATTTGGTGTTTCTGTTATTTTGTCCTCCCCTTGTACTCTGGTTATTTATGAAGAAAGTCCACGTATAAAACCTTGAGGCCAGTCTGGACCAGCAGACTGGACCAGTTCTCAGACTTCCAAGTACAGTATACTGGGTGCTTTATCTGTGTTTTTATTGGACCCCTGTGTGGAAATTACTTTTCATTTTGCACCAAAGAAAACAAACAGGGGAAGTAATAACATTTTATTAAAAACAGACTCTTAAAAAAAGCTTTTTTCCTGCGCAGTGTTGACGGCCTTGTCCTAATGTATTTTGATATAGGGCGCTAATTGGAAGAAGGAATAGAGATAATATGCTTCCAACTCCGCCTAATAACCTGTGGTGTTGACAGAACTTTATACATCTTATCTGGTCTCAATATCTGCCTTCCATACGGCACAAAAGCAATATGCTGATGTGTAATTAAAGTTTTAAGAAAATGGGGAGATCTGGAGATAGCTGGGGCCTTCAGCTGGGGCCCCTGACACACTGAGTGACAGGTGAGGACAGACACGCCAAAGCTCACGGGATATTAGGACCTGACCTGCTCCTTCCACCAGGGGCCACGTGCCGGACTTGTCCCAGGGCCTCAGTCAGTCACTCAGTCACTCAGTTACTGGCCTGGTCAGGGCTTTACTGGCTGAGGCAATCAGGTGTCATGAACCAAGCCAAGAATGGATGTTCAGCCTCTGAGGAGTGATCTGGTTTGATTATTCCGGAGATGTAGTACATAAATCAGCAGACCCTGGATATGTTTCTTATTAAGCCTAGTAGGATTTCTATATACGGTAAGATTAAACATAAGCAATGTTTTAACTCTAGCCTGTCAAATGTCCACATTCTGCAGGTAGGTTCGGTTTCCATGGGCAAGCTAAACGTTGATTTTACATTAAGGCAAATGCATCTATATTCAAATGGTTTCACTGAACTTTGAAAATTATTAAAAAGAAGAGCTGTTTAGCCCCTTTATTGATTTGCCACTGATATTTCAAGTTTGAAAGAGAAATCCCTCTCACAGAACTGAGACAGGCCAATCAATATCATTCTTTGATCAAAAGGGGATTTGCTTTTGAAAGGATTTAATTAAACAGTTGTTTTATTTTCCATTAGGTATGCTGCACATATATACTGCAGGCATCCAGGGGGGCTTTAGGGGGATGGGCTCTCCTGCCCACATTAGAGACAAAAGGTTTACGTCATAGAAGTCCACAAAGTTTTGTGTGTTGGAGAAAATGTTTTCAGTTTCGAAAGCAGTTTTTTTTCTCCTCTTTTTTTAATATTCTATGGCTCTTGGTTCTTTTTGTTTACCCCAGGTGGGCTTGGACATGAAATGACTGGGACGGTGGCAGCTTGGAATGCCCCTGGGCATCTTACGGGTGTCATGTTGTCAAAGGGCTTGGTAGTCGGGAGGGGGAATGAGAGGGGCGGGTGGCGTTCATGGGAGTTTTTTTTAAAGCCTCTGTTGTATTTTGTAACGTGGAGATTGGCTGAATTCATTATTATTATTTTCCTGTTTCTCCTCATATGTTAGTGGAATGGGTTAGCTTTGGGGAGGGGGGGGGTGAACATGAAATACAGTCAGGGTCCACATTTGTCATGTATTTTATTATTTCCTCTCTTCTCTTTTCAGTCCAGGAAGCAAGGCCCTTCATTTTTCACATGAGTGGTTTTCTTATCATTGTGGGCCCTATCCACTGGCCTACGAGTGACTTAAAGGCAATAAAACACAAAACATTCTGTAAAACACAAGCGACTCTCTCGTCGTGGAGGCACCGCAATGCCTCTCTGGGAAATTATAATAATAACTCAGCGGCAGTCAGAGGGGGCCATGGCGCTAGAGGTGGCCGGGGGACGGGGTTCACTGAGGCCTTGTGGACAGGGACAGGTCAAGGTGGGGGGGTGTCGGCCACGAGGTGCTGAGGCACCCCCATATAAACCCTCTCCATCACAAAGAAAGCTGGCTGCAGCCATGTGTGAACCTGCAGCAGGACCTGTTTATCTTGAAGCTGGGGGTGATAAAGAACAGGCTGTGCAGATGGGGAGTGGCACTGTGGGCCAGGCTCCATTCTGATGGTGAGGTCAGGCAGAGAGCTCTTCATCACCAGCAGTGGAAAACGCCTAAACCAACGGACTGAGACAATTCGCCCTCTAAGGGGCCAAAACATCCACTGTGGTGCTTGTACTTTGATCTTTGTACTTTGTATTGTTCACGTCACGCTTCGTGCGTTATATCCAATTCTGTCCACACCCAGAGTCAGTCTGTCAGAATCATCTGTCAGTAACCTCTCGTCTTTCATCGTCTTAGTGAATGATGAAGCGACGCTTGTCAGAATATCTGGATCTAGAGAGATGTGATATTGCAGTGCTACGAATTGTAGTGTAGTGGACATGTCTTTGGCTAGCTAGGGGGAGGATGTGGTCCTGTTACCTCAGCCCAGAAGGTGTCTAGGTGAGGAGGAGCGAAGACAGGAAGAGAGAGTGCAGAGTGTGCGCTCCGCCACTGAGGTGCTGACAGGAGGGAGAGAGAGGGGCTGAGATCACACCTGCTGCAGCCCAGCATCTCCTCAGCAGGGCTTCATTGAAGGCCCAGGCTTCTTCTGGCATCTTTGACGGGGGTTAGTTAGGCCAGTCACAGCCCCAGCCTCTCCAACTTTCTTGTGGAAGGGAGTGAGGAGAGCTGTTGGGCTCCATCTGCTGTGCGCCTGTGGTGGTCTCAGTGGCTTGCCGGGGGGGGGGGGGGGGCAACAGGCCTCAGTGGTTCAGCTGTGGGGGTCTCACAGTGGCAGACCACACCATGCCGCACCCAACATCACACGCCAGCTGGCCAGGACATTTCCTTTTACCTTGCATAATGACAACCGCACGCACCCTTATTCCACACACACACTGCCTGATGAGGAAGCCCGAGGAGGGTAGAGAGTTTGGAAGGGAATTAACTGGTGTTTCAGTCAATGGTTACTGTAAAAACGACTTTCACTGTGTTCTCACTGTCTTTTCGCTGACTTTTTTTCTGTGAACAGCATAGTCTTTGTGCCTGATCGGATCAGTTTTATCTCTTTCTTCCCTACTGTACGAACAGTTTGGAAACAACAAAAGGGCGATGCGTCAGTGATTGTGACTGACTGGCTAATCCAAATGATAATAATGGTAGTTACTTCTAATGCAACATTATTTGTGAATCAATCTTGACCTGCTTCATAAGTGTGCTGCAATCTCGAACGTGCCCCATAGCTTCTCCGCTCAGAGAACAACGCCACTCTGGGGAATGGGGCTGGTTTATTAAAGTTTCACAATCAGTTTCTACTGAGCACAGTGGGCCGCTACGCGACTGTATGACGCAAACATCAGCACGTGTTTCTCATTCTCTCGTGACAATCAAGAAGCAGCTCATGCAATCATCATGTTAAGGTATTCAAGGACCATGTTAGCATGCACATCCTTCCCCTCAATGCACCCCCCCACCACACACTGTTTGGGTTTACTGTACTGTCGGTCTCTGAGTTAGTATGTAGAATCCAGAGGTTATTTCACAGATGCCTCTGAGAGCCCGCGGGGCATACTCAAATGCACAGTACTGGTAGAAGCAGTTTGAGCCCAGTGAGAGAGCACTCTTGAGGCTATGGTTCTGAAAGCACTCTTCTGGCTGGGGTTCTGAGAGCACTCTTCAGGCTGGGGTTCTGAGAGCACTCTTCAGGCTGGGGTTCTGAGAGCACTATTCAGGCTGGGGTTCTGAGAGCACTCTTCAGGCTGTGGTTCTGAGAGCACTCTTCTAGCTGGGGTTCTGAGAACACTCTTCAGGCTGGGGTTCTGAGAGCACTCTTCAGGCTGGGGTTCTTAGAGCACTCTTCAGGCTGATGTTCTGAGAACACTCTTCAGGCTGGGGTTCTCAGAGCACTCTTCAGGCTGATGTTCTGAGAACACTCTTCAGGCTGGGGTTCTGAGAGCACTCTTCAGGCTGGGGTTCTGAGAGCACTCTTCAGGCTGGGGTTCTGAGAGCACTCTTCAGGCTGGGGTTTTGAGAGCGCTCTTCAGGCTGGGGTTCTGAGAGCACTCTTCAGGCTGGAGTTCTGAGTGCACTCTTTAGGCTGAGGTTCTGAGTCCACTATATCAGTAAATGAGTCCCAGTGGTTCCCTGTCACTTCATAGACCTCCTGCTTACTCCTGAAACTCCTGTAACTTAACCCAATACACCTCACAATGCTTGTGAAGCTCAGTGATTTATTTGTGTTTTAGGGTACATTCATAGTTTTTCTTTTTAATTAAGCGTGTAAAGAACACAACTATATTGCAACAGAGAACATCACAGTGTTGAACCACTAAAAACCTTAATGTAATCATCAGCACCGGACATCTTAACACAATGGCCATACAGCTTAGTATTAGTCCATCTTATACCCTTGAGCTGAAACCTGTGGCTCACATAATGGTCTGCATGTAGTCTGTGGAATGTACAAATGGACAGTGTCAAGGGGCCACACCACCCAACCAACCTGAATTTCCTTGGCCCTCAATATTATTTGAATATGACTGGGGGCATGTAAAGTTCAACTCATTTAAAAAAAGAAATGTCCGTATGTTTTTTTAATTAAATGTCAGATGTTCCAAATGGTGCTTTCAGATTGGTATCGCCAAACTGAAGGACAACTGTTTGTCATCTTCTATCCTGTACATCCCCTTCATTCTAGATCTTTTTACCTCTGTCAACTGTCAGCTCTTTTTGTCAACCAAGCTTATATTTCACAAGATCTCACCTTTTTAAATCAAATTCAATATATTTTTAGCATCCAGCACTAGATACTGTCATATGTCTCGCCATCTTATTTGACGTCAACTCCTAACATCTGCTGCCAAACATGCATTCATACACAGTATATTTATAGAAATATAAAAGCAGGAGAGAACTTGACATTGAGCGTTATTCCCTGGTACCAAACAGAGAGAGCTAACAGGTCATGCAATGACACTGAGCAATTGGCAGCCCAGGCCCTGCTGGTCCATTGGAGTGACTTAGCTTCATCTACAAACTCGTAATAAATATCTGGCCATCATTTATTTTAATTCACTCCTTTCTTGCTCAGACGGAATAGATTCTTAACCTTGTAGGACAAGGACACCCGCATGCTGCCTGCCTTGCCTTCACCGCTAAATTATTCTTCATTCTTCTGGAGGAATAAAAAACGAGTCCGGCACGACTAGCTCACAACTGTCAGCTCCAATGAAACCTTGCCTGAAAACGTTGTCACTGAACTCCTGGACAAGGAAAAGAGGGCGGGAGACAGCGAAAGACTCAGTATTAGAGGTGGGGGAAAGAGGGAGAGAGAGATAGAACAGCCTCCAGAGTGATTTATTTGCCAAATCAGGACACAATGAGTCGATTATGAGTCCTCTAATAAGAGAGAGTGTTTGGGGACCCACTAATTGGGCATGATTGAGTTGCAGTCTGGGAGCCGGGCGAAAAGGGAACCTGGTCGGCCGCTGTCATGCAATCATCAGCTAATCAGAGCTTTGAAATTAAAACTGCGTGTTTGGGGTAGAGGAGGGGATAATGGCAGGACCAAGCAGGAGCTCTGCTTCTGACTGATGAGTGTGTGCGTGCATGCGCGTGTGTGTGTTTCTGTGTGTGTTTGTTTGTGTGTGTTATGTGCGTTTGGTTTGTGTGCGTTGAGTGGCCGAATATCCTGTTTACCGTGCATGTTGTGTTTGTTTGCTGTGGTTAGGGGAGATAGCGCGTAACCAGGGAGAAGAGACAGGCTCAGTGGGTCTTTTTACTCTGGCTGTGGAATGTGCTGCCCTGATGAGGAGAACAGTGAAAGACCTGCCATTAATCAGGCTACAGGACAATTTAGGGCCAGTTCCCTCACAGGAGCGTTTATACAGTATATCTGGGTATATATTCCTGTTATTTATTGTTGTTGTCATTTTTATTTTATTTAAATACAGCATGAGATAATATGGTGAATAAAAAATGTTGAATACAGTGACACCTGATTTTTCAGCCTCTTACCGTAGGCAGCAGGATAATACCATAGTGCATCCTATATGTTACATTTTAAATTGGTATTTTAAACACTAAGTGCTGATCGGCAAAAAGCTGTAGAATATGAGCCCAAATACCACGGGTATGATATTACATCACTTTATGCTGCTCTGTTTGTATTGTTAAATGGTTTGTAATAGCTATAACTCATTTTGGAATTTTGTGGAATTTTGCCAATATACAGTACAACAGCCTAGCGCTGTGTCCAGGCACTCCACAATGTGTCGTACATATGAACAGATGTTACTGTGGTGTATTACTCTTAAAGCTCTTATTCTGGTATATTGGCAATATACCACACCCCCTTGTGCCTTATTGCTTAATTATATAGTAGGTGGTTTGAATCCTGAATATTGATGGTGTATGCGAACGTATATCATAGGTTTGACAAAATATGTATGTTTAATTTTCTAATTGTATTGATAACTGGTATTTAATAGCAATAATGCACCTCGGGGGTTTGTACTATATGGCCAATATACCACAGTGGACTGTATCCAGGCATTGCATTGTGGTATGTTGGCCATATACCAGGCATTGCATCCCCTAGATGTGGTATATTGGCCATTTACCACAGTCCCTGTGCCTATTTCTAAAATACTTCCAGGTTTGTGGGGCAGACAATAATAATATGGTGGTTATAAGTCCCATCAAAGGAGCTTTTCCTCTTATGGACGGGATGATATGTACCGTATGTGGCATTCGTATTGCTGTTCCTCCCACATTGTGATTTATTAGGGAAAATTATACTGACATGTGTTCTCTTATAATGTTCTTTTTTTGAAATGCCTTTATAGCATTTGCTTACTGAAATATATTAATTTGTGCATTCATTAATGTAGCATGTGCGAATTTTCACTTTGACTTTTTAAAAGGCATGTTTGAATCATCCTAGAATATACGTTGATCAGCAGGGGGCAGTGTTTATCTGCAATTCCGAGAGGGTCAGAGGACCTGTGTAGCTTGCTGTGGTTCATTTTTAAGCGGAGGCATGTACATATCTGTATTTGTGACTTGGCTTCAGGCTTTGCATGCATTTAATTGTTTTTTTGTAACGTATATTGTGTTTTGAAGTAAATTGGCTCATTAAGATGGAATTAATTCTCTTTACATGAGTATGCCTACAGGTTAGATTTTCTTTGTAAAATGACTGGGAAATCCTGCAACTTCTCAAAATTGTAGAAGACTCTGAAGGCACATGTCCCTACGTGGTTCGTTCATGTTAATATCGAATTTATTCATATTTTTGTTATTTTGTCATTTAAATCGCAATATTTTTTTTGTATTAATCGTGCAGATTTATGTTTTTACATGTGTTCTGTATCATTTTAGTCATAACTAAAATGTCATAACTTGTCCGATCTCCAAAACTGGACTAAATAAGATTAGATGTAATATTCAACAACAGAAACATTTTGAAAGTTCAGTGGTGTTTCATTTGAAAGGTGATAGGCCTCTTTAGGAAGTAAATGCATTGACATGTGTAGCCTGCTGTAACTGCCGCTACTGTTAATGCGCTGTAAAATGTAGGCTATGCTACATACAACATTTTGCAAACTACATGCCCAACAGAACCAATTCACCCTTTGCAGTAATTGTTTACATTTTCAACAACCGAAACGACGGTGGTGTAGGTTAGACTCACATTACGCAAAAAATGATCTTTGAAAAGTTTATGCTAATGCCGAAATATAAATAAAATGTCCAGGCTAACAAATGTGTTGAATTTAGGACCTTTATATATGTTTGTATATTATTGAATTAGAAACAATGTTCTATTTCACATGATAAAATGAAGCACGGTGGCAGTGCCTGGCGTCAGCTGGTAATTTTACCTGAGCCAGTGCTTATTGATGCGTTACGCGGTCATTTGATTACTTTGGGATGCCTTCAGATCCTCGTGCCTATACTGTAGATTTAATGAATTGAATCCATTCAATAAAAAAGTTCCATAAATACTAACAGCAATCCTCCAACCTGTTTTAACAATGAAAAAGGTTATTATTTTAAGTAAGGGCTGATATAATATATAATTATAGACACAAGTATTCCATATACAAAGTTAATGAAAACTGTCTAAAAATAGAAAGCAATATTCAAATGGTAATTCGAGTTGATTTGATTATTTGAGATGAATAACCATTAATATTATATTTTCCTGAAACTAGTATTTCAGAAAAATTTAACACTTTCTGTTAGTGTGCATCTGGAGACAATCATACATTTCAAGTTCAAACAGGTGCAGAAACAGAGACATAATGAAGGTTGTCTACAGGACGCCCGGCGGGAATCTTTCTGTCAGATTTTTTGAGTGGGGAATCTATACATCTTCCATTTCTTTATTTGTTCAAATTGTTTATACAATTGTCTGATCATCTACCGACTATGTTACAGCTTTCACATCAGCCCTGCTTACCAAGAACCCTTGCTTACTGTGCCCCAATCCTCCCAATGCCTTGTCTAATTGTAAATGCGTCTTACATCTTAAGAGTGCCTCACTATAATATTTTGAAGTGGGTTTAGGCATAAATGGGATTAATTCCCAAAGAATGTCCTTTACTCTTCCTCCCATAATTTCATTTCCAGGGTCCACAGGATGAATAGCCAAGCAGGCAGTGATGTGAAACCTGGAGGACGGGCCTTGCCGGGCAGGCCTGTAATACAGCCTTCAGGTTCCGTTACCTTGATAATGTCACATCTTCAGGAGTGCCACTGCCCACAGACCACCGTACAGGACACAGACAGGGAATCCAATTATCCTCCCCCTAATGTGTGGGAATTTTGCGTATCCCTTTTGTATACTCTTGCTAGGTCCAACATTCCACTGTGCATGTGTAGGCTAAAGGTAGGCTGGAGGCACTGTGTTTCTAGCAGAGTAGAGCACAGGTAGTGTCCATAAAACTTCAACATGGGAAACTGTAATGGTTTAACTCCTATTAATTATCCCATTACTGTTTTATTCTATTGTAATGTAGCCTACATAATTCCAGATTAAAGACAGTCAAGCTTTTCAAAACCAACATAAATATTTTTTGATGGGGAAAGACAAACACTGTGGCAAGGTACATATTTTGTATAATTATTTGACTTAAATCCATTCAAACAATTGACACTAGGTTTTCAATGTATTTCAATGGAAGCAGTGGGTTGTACCCTACAATATTCATAAACGTACTGTCTCAATGCAAAAGATTTATAAAGAGAAGCACATCTTAAAGGGCTACTAAACCCAAACCAAAGTTAAACCAGTACTCCGGGTGGCTGGAAGTCTTTCTGACGGCTGTATGGTCATCGGCGCTCCACCTGCACCAGACCCCCACCAGGGTTGATTTAATTAAAAGGAAGAGGGCGCATCAATTTCAGCCGTGTTGTGGGGAGATGACAGTACACAAATTGAAAGTAAGCAACTCGGCAGGGACGGGTGGGGGCCAGTCCATCATTAACATAGAACACAATTCTGTGTGCAATGTAACAAGATTAGAGACATTATTATCATTCCACCCCTAGACATAAAATCCCTGTCACCGACTGGGAGAGAGAAAGAGGAGAGGAGCGAGGGGTTTTTCCAGGTAACCACTCAGCAACCACGCCCAATCAGCATGATTGGGCGTGGACTATTCACATATATCGTTCAATGGGACATGGCAGAAAATCTACGGAACAGCTTCTGTTTGACTTGCAAACATTGCCTAGTTGTCTAGAGGATATGCGTGCCTTTTTAATGTAGCAGACTCGAAGTGACAGTTGTGTGTTTGACAGTGTCTAGATTAAGAGAGACTGTTGGACGTGCATCTCAGTTGGAGAGAGATATAGAGAGAAAATGAGCAGGATTTCCTGTCAAAATCATTAATTCCCTGTCATCTGGTTCCAGGCAGAGATGTCACACATAATGACACTAGTGTGTGTGTGTGTGTGTGTGTGTGTGTGTGTGTGTGTGTGTGTGTGTGTCTGTGTGTGTGTGTATATGTGCGTGTATATGTGTGTTTGTGAATGCATGTGTGCAGGTAGCCTGCGTATGATTATCATGACATTTCTCTTTAGCAACAGCCTCCTAGTCTAGCATGGTGAATAGCTGTGCTGCACAGAGGCGGTGATGTTAGCCCTGGATTAGGTCCTCAGCCCAGTGTCTGCCATGATTGCATCGCCTTAAACACTTTTACACGCGACAGCCTCAGCTGATATACTTATCACTTCCAGGCTCACTGACAACCCCATTGACTGGTGCTGCTCCTCTGCTCCTCTGCTCCTCCTGTTCCTCCTCACATGGATGGATTAGGTTTGTTTGAGTGAAGATCTTTCTTTGCCTGGTCCGGAAGGGAACATGCACTGTATCTTACAAGAAAATGATTTTCGTTTCTTTACAGAAAAGCATGAGCCTGTAGTTAAGTGAGCGTATGTGTTTTTTGTTGCTCTGTGTCGAATCGTTTATGATAAATATCCGTCTCCTCTATTGAGTCTTCAGATTAGATTGGGGGTTTACATGATAGTGTTCCCTTTCAGGAAATCCACAGGAGAGGAATGTGAATGGGATTAGTCCAAGAGGAGGTCTGTTAATGAACAGTAAAGACAGATGAGTATCTCTGATGCCAAGCAGGTCACATGAATTGGATTAGTGAGGCTGAGATTGGGATGGATAGCTGTCTATGTGCCAAGTGGCCATTAGCTTGGCAGCACCACCACATGTCAATAATTCTCTACTCAAAACTCGTTCAGGATTCCCTCAATACAATTCCCAGTAAGCACTGAACCTTCATACTAAGGAGAAGCCAGAAATCCCAAATAATGGTTAATATGCCTACATTTTATTTAGACTGGAAGTAGAATGTGCATTTTACTGCTGCTAAAACTTTGGATGTAAATAAATGTCCTGATCTCAAACATAAAAACATTTCTGGTAAATAACATTTATCAGTGTGTCAGCTGTCATAACATACTTCATGAATGAGAACACTGTCTGCACAATGTTCCAGTGTGCTTGGAAAGCTCAGCATGCTGCTTTCTATGTATTAACAGGCTAATGTCCTGATGTCTAGTGGAGCTGTTTCAGGCACCAGAACATGAGTCACTAGACCTTACCCCATTCTCCAGATGGGCACCAGTGGGAATTAACCCCTGCCTGCATGTAGTTATCAATCACACTGGGTCCCAGTGAGGAGAGGGGAGCTTCCCTGATCTGATCCTTATAAAAGGCTGTGATGTATTAGAGCAGATGAGCAAAGGACTGTCTGACACATGACTGACACCTCATTTGACAGCCCGAGGAAAGTGTACAGGAGAACTTTCAATCTCATTTAATGTTGGAGAAACAGGAAATTGTGGTGCTGGGGAGAGATTTTTTAAGTATTGTTTTCCCCTATTTTAATCATTGAGAGGCCCATGGGATGTGGTGGACTTAGTCCAAAAGCCTAACCTAAGACTCTTAGCTAACTTTCAATCAGGAACAGACTGATTGATAGAATCAACCTCCTCAGGTTTACTGAATCTAGTTAGAGCAGAAAAACAAGTTCCAAAGCCCCAACAATGCCAGGAAAGAAAACTAAAACATGCATAAATCAATAGCACTTGGTCTGACTGGTGCTTTCCAAACAGGTAATCTTTGTCATTCAATCTCTCCACCTCAAAACCAGGTCCTCCTGAAATAGGAGAGTCACAAAAACGACATTAATATTAAGTGCAAGGTATCTGAGATCATGTACTCCCCAGCGCTCTTCTCTCTTTTTCTATCTTTCTCTCCATCTACCACTTTCAAGTACCTTTCTATATGGGACTCTTAATCCTTTCAGTATGGTAATATGTTTTTACATGACTTCTTTCACAGTCATATAAGGTCAGTAAAGTCCTACAGTCATATACATTTCTTAATTACACAAGTATAGTAGAATTATTTGTGTAAGAACTCAGGGGTCTCAAACTTCCCAATCCGCCTCTCCAATGATCAATCATGTAGGGGTAATTAGCCAGCTATTTTAAAGACATGTAGTCGCAATCTATTTTTATATCACCATTGTTCCTTATCACATATCACTTTCTCAACCTTTAAAAGTTACTAGAAACTGCATGATTGGTTTGAGGTTTGGACCTTAGGAGTCAAAACCAGCGTTCCCTGGTCACCATATACAGAACCCCTCCCTCCTCCCCTCCCCCTCCTCCAGAGGCCCGTGCTCTAAATGAGGTCACCAGCCCCAGGCATAGAATGTCAGCTGCTGTTTTCCACTGGACAGGACGGGTTACACCACACCCTGGCGACACCTACATCATCTCTGGTTCCTGGTCCAGTGTTTACCTCTCTGACATGGCCTCCTGGCGCCGTGCTGCCCTGTCACTCCCTAAGCAGGCCGTGCTTCCTGACCAACGCCGGAAACCCATCTCCCAGACCCGCATCAACCGGCGTGGCCGTCCCTCCATCACACTGCTCCATGCCTCCTGCTCTGCCTTCCCTGCTGTCTGGACCGTCTCGGAGAGTGTGGGACTGCGGTGGTGGCGACGTCCATATTTCCCTGTTAATGTGTTGTACGACTTCTAAATGTTCATATCGTCTAAGTGATCATTAACATTTATGTTGAGCTGACTTCATCCAGCTTTCTAGGCTGCGATGGCATAAGTCATAATTATGCGATGATAGTGTAAGAGAGACCGACTGCCCTGGCCCCTCATCCAACCCAGTTAAATGATATAATTAGCCCAGTAGGAGGTGTGCGCTCCAGATTGGAGAAGTTATTCAATGTTTGGATGAACCTGAGTTCCAGTTCCCTAACTATCCCTCCATCTCTCTAACGCAAACACACTCACTATCTCTCACTCTCTCTTACTCTCGCTCACTCTGTCTCACTCTGACTCTCTCTCCATTAGTACATTAGCAGTTATGTGATACTATATGCTGATGGGGCAGTGGACAAGGAAAGGGAGTAAATTAAGCCTGACCACTGGTCGTCTTATAGCAGCTTGACTGGAGACAGCAGCTCCTGCAGGAAGGACAGAGGAAGACTGAAGAGGCTGAGGGCACGCAACTGAGGCACACCTGAATTTACAGTAATGTGAGCGTCCCTATTACTGTTCTACAGAGATGCCTGGTGCATGCCCTTGGTATAGAGATGACACCGTGCACTTCTGTATTGATGACACATGAAGTCACTGCACTCAGGTCTTTGTTTTCTCTGCGTTTTCCTTGGTAACACTACTCATCCAGGTTCTTCTGTTAGAGAATCATTTATGCTATTCCATCGCGCTAGAGGTTATTTTGTTTTTACCCCAGTCTGTGATAGCAGTACAGTATCGTAAGACAATGTAATGAGTCAAACATACTGTACAGTCTACAACACATCAAATTGATCAACGTGTGTCTGGTTAAGTTATAATGGACAGGGTCAAGTTTGATAGCCTCCCTGCCACTGTGATGTTCTGCCCTGGGTCCCCAGCCCCGTGTCACTCATGTGTGTGTGTGTGTGTGTGTGTGTGTGTGTGTGTGTGTGTGTGTGTGTGTGTGTGTGTGTGTGCACCACCAGATAGGGTCTCGCAGAGCGGGACTGTGTGACATTCACACCGACGAGTTCTGCTGTTTACTGTCACCTCTCATTGTGAGAGGAAATAAGCCTGGGGAGGAAAGCTGTTGCCAAGAGAGTGTAGCGGACAAAGGAGAGCCCCGTGAGGGGGCCATGGGCATGGGTGGAAGAGGAGGAGAGCCCTGGGCTGGGCGGCGGAGCCAGTGGAAGGGGCTGTAGGCAGGGGAGGGTGGAGGAGAGGAGGGTCTGCCGAGGGGAACCCCTTCATGTCTAGGGCCTAAGGGCCTAAGGGCCTAACTCTCCCTGAGGTGTCCCAGCTCCCCAGTGATATAAGGTCTACTGCAGATATTGAGTTGGAGCTGTGAGCAGTTGAATGATAAAACGTTTCATTCAGATATTCAGTGACCAGGGACCTGTGCTGCTCAATTCATCCAAGATGACCACCTGCCCCAGAGTTTGTTAGCACATTCTTCCAGACAGTGTTGGGCCCCCAGCTGTGTTTGGGGTGGGGGTGTTACGGTGTTTGATTTG
Source organism: Esox masquinongy (assembly GCA_016801175.1). Taxonomy (NCBI): domain Eukaryota; kingdom Metazoa; phylum Chordata; class Actinopteri; order Esociformes; family Esocidae; genus Esox; species Esox masquinongy. The sequence goes on along the minus strand of JACXGI010000161.1, from coordinate 74,671 downwards.
CTGTGAAGATTCAAGCAGCAGGACACAGCAGACTCCAGGTTGACCCAGCAGGCCTGCGGAGAGTGACACTTCCTCTCTGTGTCTGGTCCTGTGGTGCACCGTGCCAACAGAGCCCCGGTGCTGTGCAAACACTCCGTTTATCATCACCAGAACCACCAACTGTGGAGTCCAAGTGGATGAGCCTCAGACCTCTCTCTCTCCCCCTCCTCCGCCCCTCCTCTCCATCCCTATGGTTCCCCTCCACAGAGACGGCCTGATTGTCTGTCTGATTGGTTTTGTTCCAGTGTGCAGACAAATAGACTGTGGCCTTTTACAAAAGAACATGCTTGAGCTCATCTGATCTCGCTGCCCTAAAGAGTGGCCTGGCCTGAAAGGTAGTGATTGGAAAATGACAGGGCTTCTCAAGCATTGTCATAGTCTCGGCCGGCAGACTCTGGCCTGCTCAGGTGAAAGAACATCAGCTGAATGGCCACCATTTATTTTAGAACACAAGCATCCATGCAGTCCGCTGATTGTCTGCCAATCATTCAATTTAGATCTTTGTTGCCGTCCTTCTAGCAATTCTAGGAAGCTTAGCAATATGTCTGTGAACTCTGTAGGAGAATATTACCAAACGCTGGGACTGGTCTAAGGGTTTCAGCACCGATCTAAGTGAACAGCTCCTAAAGGGGAAAACATGATCATTTTTTGAAAACTGTGAATCTCATATAGAGGTTTCAATACTTTACAGAAGAAAATGAATTACTGTAATAAAATGTCTACATTCTCAGAATATTATTTTTGTGGAAAACTTGACACAACATGATTGTTGTTGAGAACAATAGCAGTTTGAGATCAGCAGTCAGACAAATTCATGATGTCTGTGAGTAAAAATGCCTGTTGCCAAGCCAGTGTGATGATAAAAGTTACCCTCCCCCAACACCTAAACTGGAGTGGGGCAGCCTAAGTGATTGGGAAGGGAGGTGGAGTAAAACAAGGACCTTGTCAGAACAGACCCTCCATCAGGTTTCAAGTAAATTACAGCTTGATTGCATGTGTGTTTCTGGTCTGTATGTATTCTGGTCTCTGTGTGTGTTCTGGTCTGTGTGTGTGTGTGTGTGTTGGTCTGTGTGTGTTCTTGTCTGTGAGTATGTTGGTCTGTGTGTGTGTGTATGTGTGTGTGTGTTGGTCTCTCTTTGTGTTGATCTCTGTGTGTGTTTTGGTCTGTGAGTGTACTGGTCTGTGTGTGTGTGTGTGTTTGTTGGTCTCTGTTTGTGTTGATGTCTGTGTGTGTTCTGGTCTGTGAGTGTACTGGTCTGTGTGTGTGTGTGTGTTTGTTGGTCTCTGTTTGTGTTGATGTCTGTGTGTGTTCTGGTCCGTGAGTGTGTTGGTCTGTGTGTGTGTGTTTGTGTGTGTTGGTCTCTGTGTTGATCTCTGTGTGTGTTCTGGTCTGTGAGTGTACTGGTCTGTGTGTGTCTGTATGTGTTTGTTGGGCTCTGTGTTGATGTCTGTGTGTGTTCTGGTAAGTGCAAAACGCAAGTTAACAGAGTTACCAAAACCATCGTCGTACCTATAGTTAGAAGTGGTGAGCAAAGTCCCTCACCCTAACCTACTTCCTCCTCCTCCATCTCTCACTCCTTCCCTCCCAAAGTCCCTCACCCTAACCT
>JACXGI010000161.1:9863-72925 GCA_016801175.1 Esox masquinongy | reverse complement strand
CTCTCTCCCACCCTCTCTTTCTCTCTCTTTGTCTCTCTCTCATTTAAAACTCAACTCCCTCCTACATCGTACCATTCCATTTCTTTAGGTTTTTTTTCAGCCACCCCCCTTCCCCCCTTCCTCTTTTCTTCCACCCCTCTGCCCTGGCCCTCTGCCTGCTCTTCCGCTCACCCCCATGTTCGCAAATCACTTCTTCCCGTGTCAGCAGGTAAATTGTTTTGTCCTCCCATTCCCTGCTTTCATTACCTTGTGTAAATTAAGCGATATGTCGTCCACCGGTGCGCGCCAGAGCACCCACCGCGGCAACGCCAAAATCATGAGATTTGGCATAATAAATGAAGACAAACTGGCAGTAGCACTGCTCCTTCTCCGCACGGGCTCGCCTTCATTATTCGCTTAACTTGCCGGAGAAAATGACTTAACCCTGACCTGTGTATTATGTCCCATATTCACTCCAGATAAAAGCCTTTTTACAGCGCACAACAATTTATATTCCGGCAAAGAGGCTCCTTTTCTCTGTCAGTTTTCCAATCTCAGCTCCTGAACACACGTCATTAAACTTGTCTTGCCTTCCTGTATTTGTCCATCAGTCCTTCTTTTTACATAAAATCTGGCAGCATTATTCTGGGATTTGATGGCACCCACTCATTTTTCCCCCATGGAATCTTTGATTGGAAGAAATATAGCCAGGCTGGGGCTATCTGCTCTCTTCTGTGGAATCATGCGCTTGATGAAATAGTGTTCCCCCAGCAAGAATAATAAAAACAGACTTGTGCATTACAGGGGGCTCTCAATCTGCCAGCTTGGCCAGAACAGAGTGAAAAAACCTCCCCCTGCCTTCTGACAGATTTGTATAGTTATCCCAGCAGATAAATGGAAGTGGGTGACCAGGATGGGGAAGGCCATGCATGGGGTGCAGAGCTGGGTGACCAACATGACTGCCTGTCTGCCGTGAATACACAGGTCAACCAGGGGCTGCTAATGGAGAAATTAGCTCTTTTATCTCCGGCCCTTCCATAAGTCCTTATGGATGCATACAGGGGCCACACAGAATAAACAGAGAAACCCATTGCTTTTCAGAGGAAAATATTACAAGATGTATTGATGTTTGAATGAATAGACATGGTCTTTATTGTAGATTTTTACTAGGTCCTATTTATTGATGGAGTTGGCAACAAAGATTACAGTATAACCTGACTCACTCCAAATGCTCTGTGGAGAGAGGAGCTTATTTCATCAAGTGCTCATGTCATTGTTGTATCTGTGAAGAAGCTTTACTCATCCCCTGGTCTGCCTGAAGAATCAATCGTGTGCATCAGCCACTCTCTGGCAGATGTCACTGGCAGGGTTGTTGTGTTTGTACTGACACAAGTCAGAGATATCAAAGGGGGAGATAAACACTCAGAAGACATAGGTAATATCTGGCCTGCCCTTCTGGCTGATTGACATATCAAGCCTGCCTTAATTAGGACAGAATGATATCACTAACTGTAGCAACAACTTATCTGAAACAGCTTGTTTCCAGTCACAGAGCCACAACAAAAACAATGCTCCTGAGGTCTGTAGAGAAGCTTTTCAGATAATGTTGTTAATAGCTTCTGTCACCTGCGGACTGAAAAACAGGATCAGTTGAATCCTCATGAAAGATCTGTGTTGGCTTTTGTTATTTTATTTGTGTTGGTGTTTTCTGACGCACTGTGGTTGTTTTAATAAGTAGTGATTTAAAGCTACAATCAACACAATCATGAAGCAGTAATTTGTTTTGGTATTTATGTGCTGCGGGACGGACCTGATGCAATGGAAACACTCTGAAATTCATAGAGTTTTGGAGAAAATGTTTGACCATCCATACTATTGAAATTGTAGTTTCAAGCATGATGTGATGAATATGACGGCTGAACTATGGAGCAATTATACATTTTATTATTATAGAATCTATGGGAATACCATATATTATACATTTATGAGTCCAAAAACTGATGTGCCACTAAGGACTCCGGCATTAATCAACAATGATGACTGAAATTGTAGGCCTATTTCAAGGAACTGGAAATGGCAGGAAGATTTTCTTTGATGAAAATTGTTTTGACCTTGTCAACATTATCAACTTAAAGTAATATTTTATGCCAGCAATGTGACCAGAACAAACAATGATTGTGGGAAACATTGTATGAATTGTGTCCCGTTGTGGGCCATTTGCTATCAAATCATAAGACAAGTTGTGTTCAGTGTCCGCAGGATTCTCCCATACCAAGCTGTTCTCCGGCTGACTAGTGCAGAAGAAAGAATGACAAATACTGAATGGAAAAATGTAGCATGCAACTCATTTGTTACTGTGTTAAAGTTTCACAAGGTCGTTTGGAGAGGCATGTTAACACAATACCTGAATACAGATTTGTTTCCTTGTTCTACAAGTCACGGAGCCCCAGGTCTTTAAGCGATCATTATTACCATACAAATAGACAGACCTATTTAACAACCCTCTTTTTATCGCATAACACTTATTCTTTAGTGTTGCTCCTTGAAAGGCATTGAAATGCAGCTCCGTTTTTTGCGGGGTAGCGTCTATGGGTTGATAAAGGCTCAGAGCAATAGACGAAGCAAGGCTGACATCTTCTTAAGAGATGATAGGGAAGCCAAATCAAATAGAATGGAGCAGTCACTCTTTTCACAGATAGGTAGCTCATTTCTGCTGGCTGGGAGTGTGCATCCCTAGTGACGCTCTGTCTGGGAAAGATAGCTCACTCGGACTCCATTTATTATTTCATTCCCTGTCCCTCTTTTTACATGTTAGGCTATTTCTTTTTGGCTTTAATGAGTTGCATATTTTTCCATTTTTGATGAAAATCTTGGAATTTAGATTTTGAAACAATGCTTAATCACATTCCTTTTTCATTTATGTGAGAGGCAAAAATCAATTACTTTTATTAGACAAAGCAAATTGCAAATGAATGGAATGGGTAGCATTTAGAAACAAAGGATCCAGAATGGCCTAGATAAGTGTTATTCTTGCCCCTTGAGGTAAAGCGTGTGGCTTCGGTTATTAAACACTTTGAAAACATTTGCCCACTAATCGTGGCACCAAAAAAGTAGCAGTATCAACAATTAACCAAAAGTAATGGTAATATTTAAAACATCATGTTAAAAAGACTTGATGAAACTTAGTTATATTCATCACAGTCCCATTTGGGAACTAATCATAAACTTCCTCAGGTATCAGGAATAACGCTATTCAAGCACAGGTCCTGGGAGCTGAATACCGACAGCAAGTACAGAATAAGGATACCCTGGCTGAACTAGAATAGCCGTCTGAACAAAATTTTGTACAATATTATTCGCATGTAGGCCTAATATTTAACTAAGATTTTACAATATCATCACCTGACATGTGATGCAAGTTTTCTGCATTTTTTACTCAGGCTTTTATTTTCCTGACATTTAGAGACCATTTGCCCTTTCCAGTAGAGTGCAGTCTTCTCTGTGGGAGAGCTGCTGGTTAGAATGACTTGCCCCAAGTTCTCTTACAGACTATTTACAAACTTAATCAAGCATTCACAACTTTATAGGATTTTCAGCTTGGCGCTTCGTGAAGAGCACTTTGCTATCATATCCCACACATTATTGACAAGTCCCTTTGAAAATTATTTATAAAAATTAACTTCTCTTGCAGGGTGCTCATTGAAAAGAAGAATTACATGACAGATAAAACACTTTATCTCCAGTGAAAGGCTAGACAATGTACATTGAGAAATTGGGAAGACGGGACAAACAATGAATATTAAGTGCCTTAGAATCTAAAGCTGTCCTGCCGACTAAATTGAAACTGTATATCCTGAGGGGGCAAGGTTTCCAAATTGCTAATTACTGCCTCTGAAAGGGGGCTTTTTCTGATATGTTTGCTTGTGAAAGGCTGGCACTTAATGAAGCAGTGGCTCACTTTTTTTTACTTCCCCTCTCAGGCTTTCAGGCCTCTCCCTGGACTACCTCCCAGGCCAGAACAATGATGGGCCCAGGAGCCCAGCTCTCCCACAGGCGCGGTGAGAGGAGGCCGGGGGCTGGGTACTGAGGGAGCTGCTCGGCACGCTGAAATATGGAGGGGACAGATAAGGTGGCAGTGGTACAGACAGGGCCTCTCCCATGGGCCGAAGGGGAAATTTGCAGTTATTAAGAGGAAGATGAGACAGATTAAATGGCTTTTGTGCTCATTTTTTGCAGATACTTTCCTCTTTTTTTTGCTTCATCTGAGGGATGAAAGGAGTGGTAAATGACTATTCGCTTCATTCAGCCACATTGGTTTGAGTAAAATTTCCATTATTGGCAGTTGTTAGACATTCTAAAAACACTTTGTTTAAAAAAAGTATTAACATATGTAATACATTTAGAATTGGTCTCTCTCCACACAGAAGAAACAATGTCATTTTGACAGCCGTTTTCGGCAAACTACTGGAAATACTTTTTTCATATTATTAGCTTACAGTTAGGCCCATCAATTGGTTGCCTGGTCAAGAAAAAACTGAGTTGACCTAACATGTTTTTCTGTTAGATACTGTTATTCTATTGCCTTGTTGTAAGATGTGCATAGTCAGGTTTCTGCTACAGGAGTAGCCTATGCCCATGTGCAGAGCTCAACAACGGCTGATTTTTTTTTCTATGGAAGAGAACAAGACAGCGGGCGGAAATGACTTCATTCGTGTGGCAGTAGGGCGGAAGTACGTATTATGTTTACAGCTGTGAAAACAAAACAAGCAGGAACTGCGGCTGGTGAGTGGAAACAGCAGCATCGTTACGTAACATAACGATATAATTTATTTGAGAAACGGAGCGTGTCATTTCAGCGGTCTTTCACATATCAAACGCAGCAACAACGATTGTGTCACTCTATCGTATTATAGAAAACATGTTTTCGTAACGATAATATTTTTGTGTGTGGGCTTCTCAGCACATTTTACCACACAACCAGGCTATTACTAGCTAATATTGTAAGGTTTGGAATAATTTAAGCAATCATATTTAAAGAACGACATTTACTTTCGAGTTTACCGAAGTGCCGAAGGTTACAGACAATATATTACATAACTGTTTTCTTCTACTGTCTTCCACTTGCCTTGTTGGCCAGTTCAGTCCTCTGATTATTAACCTAATGGCAAAAGCATGATATGTTACTTTGCATGCGTTCATGTTCAGTTTAAATGTTCTTCAGTAGTAGCTGTGTTGTAATAGTGTATGAGTGAGTCGTGAATAGATTTATTCGGTAGCCATTGTGTTATGCCGATGCTGTGTTACTATGGTTAGTGAATGGATCACGGAAATCTGTAAATGGCCTTAACACAATGCACTAGAAAAGAATGAAATTTATTCCCCTAACAATTTAATAAGAAAAGATTCCACTTATAACAATCAATTAGCTTTTTAGTGCTAGATGACATACACGTAACAAAATAATGTAGTATGCCTAAACATGGAAAGGATTTACCTAGGCCGTATCAAGGGTTTATGAAAGGTATGAGGTTAACACGTTTGTTGTTCAATTTGTAGTCCAAATATGAGTTAAATTAGGCTTTAAGCAACATAAGGTAAAACTTCTTCATAAAGCATTATGATTTAACAGCTGCTTGTCAGTGAATGCTGAGTGTAGAAGTTCAGACCCGTAGCATCGTCCTCTTATCCTTAAGCGAGTGTCAACTTCCACATACTCATTCTATTCACGTGCCGATCAATACTGCAGCTGTACTCCAGCAGCTTACCTGTACTTCTTTCCCGTCCTCCAGCAGCATGATGGATGAGCTGGTGCATGATCTGGTATCGGCCCTGGAGCAGACCTCAGAGCAGACCAAGCTGGAGGAACTCTGGGAGGAGATGGTTCTGAGCCCTCTGCAACAGCGAAGGCAGATTCGCCGGCGCCGGGGCCGTAAACGCCGCTGCGACTCCTCCCTCCACCCATTTGAGCATGGCCGCTGCCTCAGCGAGGCCTCCGAGTCGAGCCTGGACGAGGCGGCCAAGGACTGTCGAGAGAACGCTGCCCCAGCCCACTCTGCTGGCGCCGCCAACTACAGTGACTCGGACGACATGGTGGTGGCCAGACGCTGGCCTGCCTGCTCCGGCAACGGCAGCGCCGTCAAAACCAAGCAGCCCTCCTGGCCTGAGTCGGACTCCTTCACTGAGAACACCCCTGGACGGCCGCTCAGGAGGAGGCGGAAGGTCAAACGCATGACCTCAGAGGTGACAGTCAGCCTGCAGCAGAAGTTGACGGTGTCGGGGGTAGATGGCGAGCGGGGTGGGAACCACAGGTCATCCAAGAAGCAGCGCCTTTCCAGGCTGAAGAAAGGGGCCGGAGGCTGGGTGGGAATGGACAGGAAGGCTGATGGATTGGGCATTAGGGCAGAGGAGTGCTGGAAGGATAAGATTCCTCTGGTCCTGGAGGCCAAGGAGCAACGAGAGGCATCTGATGAGAACATGTCTGAAGGGTAAAGTTCTAAACATTATGTATATACCTTGGCATCACTTTTTTTGCAATTTGTTTGAGAAAACATCTATTTGGACAAGGGTTTTTTTGTCTGGTTTTGGAGTGCATGATTCTGTCCCCTCCTCTCTCTCCCTCATACTGGCTTACCTGCTCACAAGTTAACTCTTTGGTCTGTTGCATGTAGAATATTCTACTGCTCATTGATGATGGGTCATGCTTTAATGACGTTGTGAGATATTGCATGCCAAGGAATTGTGAGATACAGAATTTCGTAGTGTGGTTACCAGTGGACGGGCCTGCAGTTCACCATGGTTACCAGTAGACGGGCCTATAGTTCGCCATGGTTACCAATAGACGGGCCTACAGTTCGCCATGGTTACCAATAGACGGGCCTACAGTTCGCCATGGTTACCAATAGACGGGCCTTCAGTTCGCCATGATTACCAGTAGACAGGCCTACAGTTCGCCATGGTTACCAGTAGACGGGCCTACAGTTCGCCATGCTGAGTCAGTCTGCCTGGTGGCCCACTGTCTGCTGTGCCCTTCCCCTCTCTGTCCCTCCCCAGCTCAGTATAAAAGATGCACACGTTTGTGTTCTTCTAAGTACTACGTTGGAGTTCCAAAATCAGAGGAGACAGCAGCAAAGTCCTGTATAGCCGGCAGTACTTTGAGAAGTTAAATGACTGATGTATGTACAGTTAAGGTGGAGTAATGGTACTGGCACTACAGGCGCAGTTCTTCACCATCTGAATAGGATGCACTGGGAGACCCAAACCAACGGCTGCTTTTGAATGCCTTGTTTTGGTGAACACTTGGTTCCTTTAGCTTCATAATTTGCATATGCTTTTTAGCTTCCAACAACTATTATCTGCAGATACGCTACACATATATTCAACACACTGTAGATGGTGTATACACTTTGTAGAAACAATAAGTAGGGGGGAGAAGCCATCATTCTGGTCCATACACATTTTCTCTGGAAGGTATTGCCAGCCAATCTTACAATTTGGACCGGACTTCGAGCGTTTCAAATGAAGAGCTCTTTGGGAGACAAATGAGCCATCACTTATTTGCAACCTTTGCAGAATTTACAACATATCCATTATAAAATATGTTATTGCTGGCCTTTGTTGACACATGTCAAATGCAAACTGCAAATCAGCCCTAAATATCACATGCTCCATTTACCCTTTGTGTGGTGAAGTTACTGACAGCGTTTGGCCCATAATATAAAAGCCATAGGCATAACTACTGTCTGACAGAGTCAATTAAACACAGCGACATTTAAAATGATCTACACTACCTGTCTTCATCTAGTTGTCAATATTCAATGGGGCCCATCTAAAACAAAATGTGTATCACATTGATGCCTTAGCAACTTTAGGTATTGAATTGACATTAAAAATAAATGATTTTCCCCTCTCTCTGAGGTAATCATGACGAGCGATACTTGGCCGCAAGGTATCACTCAGCTGGGAGTAAAATTGTTACGAATAAATTTACATGGTGAAGTATTGATAAAAAATGATGTGAGTCTTATTCTCGATAATTGAAGCTATGGCTGTGTGGAGTTCAGTTGACTGCTTTCAAATATGTGTGTTTCTTTTATCAAAATGAGATATACAACTGTGACTGCCTATAAGTGACATTGGAACCAATCAATTACCATGCTGTCAGATTAATTATAATAATGGGTTTACTAAATGGGACCCTACAGTTCTGCCTGGCCACTGTAGGTCTGAGCCAGACATGTTGACATCACATCTAACCTCTGTCTCCAACAGAGAGGAAAAGATCAGTGTCAGTATATTACACAAGTACTAAAATGAAAACTTGGACCATGAAACAATAGGCTTGTCCCATCGAGGCCCCATAGACTTGCATAGTGCCTCCTATGTGTACTGCCTGTGCGCAAACCTGGTTGGTCTCTCGCCTCCTTCTAGACCCCTGGCTCCACTGGGTATTCCCCCTGATGATCTCATTATCTGTTGGCCCACATAAAAAACAGGGAGAAGATGTCTGTGATAACCAATAATAGGGAGACAGAGGGCTTTACATCTTCTGGTTTAATTTGTGCTGACCTCCCTGGCCCCTCAACGGTACTTGTTTTCTTACTTTATGGAAAAATCAATATCCGTTCTGACAGAAAACAGCTCCGGAGAAAAAATAAATGGGAACACTGTGGCACGCTGTCAATCATTTCTCACTTACACAACAGCATGCTCCTGATTGCTGCTCAGTAGACTGCCGCTCTGTACTGAGAACTGAACAATCTATGGGTTAAGTCCTGCTGCAGCCCAGGGAAATGGAAAAACGGTAGCAAATGATGGGGGTTTGACAGTGGTACAACAGCTATATTTGGACGCCAGGAAAATCTATGATCCGTCTAATGTTTTAGAATTCAATTACTTATTTAAAAGTATTTTTTAAAACCCTTTGAGGTCTCAGTTGTCTCTGTTTGTGGTCTTTGTTCATTCCATTAACCTCTTCATATTCAGAGTCTGATCTCTTAAACGTCCCTTGCCTCAAGGTCACAGCTCATACCCTATGTGCCTAGATGAGACTCTGCCTCTAGCCACCCAAGTAAATGGAGAGCAGATGTTGGCCGCTCCAGTTGGGCAACACATCCTTTATTAGAGCGGCGTTGGCCTGCTGGCAGGGAGGCCACCTGGCACCCAGACTGGACCAGAGAGCAGGCCTCACCTGTGGGTGGAGGAACACAGCCTCTGTCTGTAGCTGTGGTGGTGGTGGTACGGCTGGGGGTGGGTTCACCATGGAAAAACACAAGCCATTGTGCATGCATTCGTCTCACTCCACTCTGTCACTTTGTAATTTAGAATTTTTAGAAAACTCTATGAGGAGTTTTGGTATGAAGCTGTATTCCATTTGGTGAAGTTCATTTTCATAAATCTCTGGGACTAATCCAATTACAGGGGCTCAGGGAGGGTGGGATAACCTTCTAATCAGACGTCCATGGAAGAGGGCATGGATTTGGGCTAGGGCGGCTTGTTTGAAGAGCCCACAGATCCATTGTTCTCAGCGCTTTGCCCCCCTCTGCCTCTGCCTCCTCTTTATTCCTCTGCTGAATGAGCCCAGGCTCAATAAATGGCGGCCGGCCCATAATCTCTGAGCAAACTGGCCTGCTTCTCCCAGGAGCCAGGGATTATATCCTAATGATTAGCCCTCATCTGGATACTGTTTTTGCATCACCTCTCTGGCTTGTCTACAGAGAATGGGGCCATGTGGGGAACTTATTCCTACCAGCAATGACAGAGGTTTTTTCTGAAGGAAGTTATGTTTAGAACCCATATTTTCCTAAGTGTGTTCATCTATGTTTGTATGGAATGTCACTGTGAAGATAACATTAGTTATATGTGATTTGATGGTATTTTTCAGGAAGGAATTAATGGATGTTTTGTGTTTTTATGCTTTGTGAGTCATTCATACGAACACTGGAATCCTGTTGTCCTTTTCCATCAAACCATTAGGTTGCTGCACATTTTACTTAAATGTCATCAGGTTTGTGAGAATCATGATGGGTACATTACAAGGGACAGTTTCCCAAAACACATTATAAAATGTTTCTATGAAAAGTTTATTCCTATTTCCTAGTAATATAAAATTAGGTTTTGATCATGTTGTGAGGATTAGCCTATCTGGTTACTGGCCCGATACTCTAACTAGCAGGCTGTCTGGTTACTGGTCTGATACTCTAACTAGCAGGGTGTCTGGTTATGGGTCAGATGCTCTAACCGGTAGGCTATCTGGTTACTGGTCAAGGATACAAAACATTTTGGAGGTGGTTGTGAATGACTAATTTATCTTGTATTCTTAGACTTTACAATACACTAAAGAAAATATCAGATGTATCGCAGTGATTCAAGGGAAACATTGAAAAAGAACATTAGGCCAGACCACCATTAGATTACTCTGATGGTGGTAAGTGCTGAGAAGATGAATTATTGATAATGAATGTTTAGTAGACCTTCTGGTACAGCTAAGGATCAGCACACTTAATATCCAGGGGTTGTGGGTTCTAATCCCGTTTGGAAGCATTAGTCAGCTGGAAATGATCATGTCAAATGTAATCAAGGTTAATGATTAAAAATTCTTTATACTATTTTTGCAGAACACTTACTAATTACATCACATTCTTTTACCCATAGTTCCATGTGTGTTTGTGCAAGTTGCATAATTTTTTACTGTGTGCTATATTCTTAATCTGAAAGAAAAAAGCCATGTTATACGCTGGTCAACACAATATCTTGCTGTGATGTTCACAGCCGGAGTTACAGACAAATTCATCAGGAGTTGTCAGTTGCAATTTTCTAAAACTTCTCGTCACAAAAACAAAAGCCCTGACCAAACAGTTGGAGCTACTCACTCATAAGGACCGTCATTAGAATGAGTAGCTGTGTGATCCCCACGAGCCATTCTATCGAAATGTGAGCTGAGTACCAGTGGGTGAAAGGGGATATGGATGGCCATTTGTTGCACTAAACTAAATGATTCCTTAAACATTAGCAAGAAAACAGAAACATTTTATATGCAGGAGAGTCTCTGGAACAGAAAGGTGGTTTTGCTCTTTGACAATTATATGAAAGTACCATCCCAAGATCAGTATGTGGCCAAAACATCCTTCCACTCTCTTAATTTTAAGTTGTGTTATGTAATGCATAAAATATGCTCTTTGAAGTGATGGCGGGCGGAACACATGACTCGTTCATTCTGCAGAGCCATATTGAGGACATTAGTACCTAGGCTACATGAGGGAGTTATTGAGGATGGAATGCCTATTGGTGATTGTTGAATATACTGATTTGAAACACAACATATTTGGCCAACGCCAAAGACACTTGAATTGTCCTAGTTGTCCTCTCCTTAGGAGTGTTTGTACTTGTATGGATAAAGGAGCAACAGCAGAGCTAGCCAAATGAATCATTTTGCATGAACTCAACATATGGCACTAGCAGATATGCCTTTGTTTTAATCTCTGAATGATCTTGTCTTTGATTAGTTGGATGCATTGTTGCATTTTGTGCATTTTATCTTTCCAACAGGGAGGATTTTTTCTGTTTATGGTTAATTAAGGGCGTTTTAAAATACAAATAGGAAAGTTTGTAGTAAGTCTACTGAGGCTAAGAACAATTGTTATTTTTCAGCAGCAATCTTCTACAGATGCGGGTATGACTTTTTGACTAATCACAACTTTTCCATGCATACGACCATTCTGAATTCCATTCGTAAAAATAAGGCTTTTTCATACTTTATATTCATAAATAAATGAGGCCCCTGGTTTTCTTTGACTTCCTGGGAACTTAACTGTGGACAAAGGTCCCATAGCAAATGTTAACCTGGGACCATCATGCAATGTCTCCTCAATGACCCCTCTGACATAATGACAAAACCCTTTAAGTGACCTAATGGGAATGTCACAGAATGTCCTTAGGTCGTCCCCTGTCTATGGTGTATAGTTTGAATTACATAATTGCAAAGGGAAATCCACTACAACATCAATATTAGCACACTCAATATTTCAATATTGATCAATATTTCAGAACTGCCTCCATTATAATGGAGTATGGTTTTAGAACGTTTATGGACCATCATGTCATAGAATTACAGAATAACTTTAGTCATGCAGAAATGTTTCCTGTTTGTTGGCTGTAATGTCGCCATCATCTTATCTGGTTATTCCTGGATGATTTTTATGTATGTTTATTATTAGAACCATTATGTATTAGTTTTTATAGGTGTCTCTTTTGACATCTAAATAATTGTTAGCCGAGTGTTCCAGTATTTATTTTTCAGAAAAAATGTAATAAAATCCAAATTGCTGAAGAATATTTAGGGAATGTTATCAGAACAATCATTTCATAGTCTGAACAATCATTTTCATATCATTTGTCTGACAGCACTGTTGCAGAATTGCACTTGTAGGTGTTTTTTTATTTAAGTTAGTCTTAAATGTTTGTCAGCTTTTCCTGACAAAGGTCATAAAGGAGGGATGAAAGAGAGAGGTGTTTCTACTGGTCCCAAGAAAAATGGTGTCTTCAATTATTCATGGCATTAATTAGGCAGTACTTAATGGAAACTGTTTCACAATGGCTCTGGGTTGCTCCCAGTGACATCACATTACACCTTTAATACGCATAAATACTTAATGTGTGGTTCTGATTAATTGTTTATACTTGTGATCTTTTTCAAACTTTGCACCAAATCCCCCTACTGGAAGAACACGTTTCAACTCAGAAAGGGAAAAAGCTGTTGAGCCACATATTTTTGTCAAGAAGGCATAATTGTAAATATTCTGGAATTATAGAGAAAGAGAACTGGGAGCCAAGGAGATTACTATTGTAGATGTGTAACTTGTCCTCTGGATATGCTACTTAAGTTCAGTACATGAAGGAGATGGAGAGGAAGACACAGAGGGAGGGAGACAGAGAGGGAGACAGACAGGGAGACACAGAGAGAGGGAGACAGACAGGGAGACACAGGGAGACAGATATGGGATTAGAAGCCATCGTCCTGAAAGGACCATTAGTGTTTAAAACAGGGGCTCCTGCAGATGGTCATGAGTACACAAGGCAAGGAGGTATGCCCTCTACTGCTGTTGACGAGAGAACAGTGTGCTCCAGATGCTCGGCCGGGTGTCCAGTGGTGGAGGACATCTGAGGAGAGGCCTGGGGAACCAAGGTCTGGGGAAGGGGTGAGGAGGGGAGGGATGGTTCAGGAGTGCTTGGCCAAGCCAGACGTCTTCCACGTTCCCAGGAGAGGCCTGGTCCCTCTCACATCTGCTTCTTGGGCCTGTGAGGGGAGACGTTGCCGGACCATCTGGCGGCGGCCCAGACTGAGCCGGCCGTCACCGCCACGTCTGGGCAATATGGCAAAGCACCATATCAGCGCATATCTCACCCCACCGGTCCCTCGCCTTTGTCACCAAGGTCAATGCTGACCACCACAAAGCTAAAGGCAATGCAAACCACACCGTCAGACTTCCTACGCCAAAGGACTGAGCTGGGACGTCTGTCCATGGCACCTTGGCACTCTGTGAGCCACTTTAGTCCATCTGTAGCAATTTGTGTTTAATGATCTAAAAATGATAATGCGCAACAAAAAAAAAAACACGTCTTAATCTTCCGCTTTGGCCCATAGTTCAAAATACACTCTACACATCTGTCTGCTTGGTTTTTAGACAACATCTGTAAAACAAGTATTTGATGGAGCCCTTAATCTCGTGTGACCTTGGCAGCCCCATCTTGCTCTGAGCCCAAAGTGGCAGAGGTGTGACAGAGGCAGAGAGACCCAGGGTGGTGTAAGGAGCAGAGGTTCGGAGTGGAGGGGTGACACGGGCACCGCCTGGGGGCGTGGAGAGGGCCAATCATGGAGCAGTCTGGGCCGGGGCGGCCTTCATAGCAGATGCTGGACAGTTGTTCATGGAGGCACATCCGCAGGTCCTGCTCACAGACTGAGGGGAAGGCAGGGAAATCTACTGTGCTCCTGTCATCCTCCAGAACCCACCACAGATTAGATTAGAGCTGACAGCGGAGGATATTCAATTAGATTGTGCATGTCACTCAGTGGCTTCTGTCAGAGTCCTTTGTGTTGGCCATGGCAACCAGTCGGGAGAGCGGCCCTTGTCTTTTTATGAAACTGTATGTTTCTGTCGACCTCTAGCTCAGGACTTATGTATTATCTGGTTATTGAATGTTACATGTTTGGTGCTTGCGTGATTTTGCTTTTCACTGTTCCTTTTTCAAATGTACACCCCTTCTTTGACCCTGAAACCCACTAATTTACAAACGATCCATTGCAACATGGATAGTTTTTTTTTTGGGGTTACATATGATTATTATCGCTACAAAAAGACTGCCCTCTTCTGCGTTTTCAATAGTATGAACTGACCCTTTTGTTATTCTCGGCCTCGCAGTGAGACTAGCAGTGTATGCAGCAGTGACCCAGGCCTATTCACCAACGACGAGGGAAGACAAGGTAAGCATTTTCAGCAAAACATTGATTTATTCACAACACTGCAGTATGTGAAAGTGCAATTAAATGCTAGTTTACAATACTAGCTACTAGATACAAAAACGATAACAAAACACATCTGATAAATAAGCGTTTTAGTTCCAGTACTTTCGTAAGTTTCAGGATGGCGACTGGGCTGTGTCGTTCTACAGAATGCCTGGGACTAGACAGAGCAGGTTCCGATACAATGGGCTGGTTGCCGGGCACCCAGGCGGCTCTAATAAGGCGTTGTCATGTCGCGTTAATGAGCGCTGAAGCCTCTGCTAATCTCATTAGCCATGGTGGTGAGAGGCGGCCCCTGATTTAACAGTTGTCACTACACCTTGACTGTGAGAGGCATGGCTCCGTCATGCGCCCCGGTGACTGACAGGTCTGTGGAGAGAACAGTGTCTGGGGACCATAGTGGTCTACTGTCTGTCTGTCTCCTCCGTAGTGGCGGCGCCGGAGAGCCTGTCAACAAATAGAGAGGATTGATGCAGGCCAAGTAGGAAAGAGTCCCTCATGCAGTCAGCTCCTCATTCCATGGCTAATTGCACAGTGCCAAATTCTAAATTACGGCAGCCCATCCGTGAATACTTTTATTCTATCCTGTTTTATGGCACGAAAGATCGTATCGAACAGTCATGGAATTGCCAAATTGTGATTGTGTGTTTTCCCTGTCCGTGCTGTAGGTGACGATGAACAGAGTGACTGGTTCTTTGAGGGGGAGTGTGGAGTGGGGGGGGTGGGCTGTCCCAGTCTGCTGCCCGGCTGGGACTCAGACATTCCCCCTGTGCTGGAGGTACCAGACTCCGCTCCTCCGACCTTCCTCCAGCCTGCCCGGCCCAGTCAGAGAGGTGATGAGCTCCAGAGGACTTTCCACTGTAAACACCGCCCACAGAATGAGTCAGTCGCTCCAGGCTGTCCGGTTCTGATGGTCTAACCAGGCGTGGCTTGTTGTTGCAGGGTACCACGCCCGTCTGAACCGGTTGCCTGGTGTGGCGGCCCGCTGTATCAGGAAAGGCCGGAGGAGGCTGCCTGGCAAGGTGATCGCGACTCGTTGCCCACGTGAATGGGTACTAGACTTTTAACACTCGTATTCAACAGGTTATGTGATACATACTTTCTGCTCCACCAAATTGTGTGTGTTGCAGGACAACAGTTTGTCAGTGTCTGCAGAGAGGATGAAGCATTTCTCTCAGGACCCCTACCAATGGCTGCCTTCCATTGGAAAACGAGACAGGAGCCAGGTACATTATTGTAGACAATGAAGAAGACATTTCTATCTCGCCCTGTGTTTGGTGTCTGGACGAACTAACTCCTGAATTGTGTTCCAGTTCAACCCTCTGTGTCCGTTAGCGGTTTATCCCATTGACATGGTGCAAGAAAGCTCCCATCGGAGATGCTCCTCTTCTATCTGCAAAACCAGGTAGGAGCGGCGCACAGCACTCATTATTGGCAGCGTGGTTAGACTAAGCCTCTCCTGGGCCTACTGGAGCCGTTTAGCCCGTTCTGAAGCTCAATATATTGGCAGACATGGTTAATTCTCTGAAATGAACCAGTCACTAAACACAGGTTGTCTTCTAACCTATACATTGCAAATCAAAGTGTACCTCAGAGACGCGTGTGTTCAATGCATGGGGAGGTGAGAACATTGACCAATTCCTCTGAGTCAGGAGCTCCAGATGTGACCTTGTGACCTCCAGGCTCTGTTGTGAAGGACACCCCATCCTGCTGCCGGGGTAACGTTGGTAACATGGTAACGTTGTGCTGTTGCCGTGGCCTTTTCTGGTCTTTAGAGTGGATGGGATGAGAAGGTCATGTAAGGATGAAGACATGGGTGAAGTTGTTGGAGCTCTTATCTGACCTGTGTGATATTAGCTGCAGTCTCATCACAGCCTCCTTTGGCTGAAGCACCTCCAGGTACACTGGACAAACTGACCTTTGCTGTATACAACGGATAGCTGCAGTTAGATATACGACTCCACTAAATAATAAAAGTTATTTCTCAGACATAGAATATATTCATGTAGGATCTTTGAATTGCAGTGTTTCTGAAAATGTTGAAATTATAAATAAATTCAAAAGTTTAGCTAGAAAGTTTTTGCTCAAAGTCTCTAGCTCCAAGTCAGACCCTGTACTGTTGGATCTGTGTGGGGATTGTTGGGGAGCTGAACAGCCATCAGTCTGTGACTCTTCCTCGCATTGTTTCCAGTTCCACTGTGCCTATTTACAGAGCATTCTTAATTCTGTTTCAAACTCTGTCGTTCTCTCCTGGGCTATTTCTGAAAGCCCTCCACCGTTCCTTGATGATGGGCAAAAACACGACTGCTATGAAAAGGCCAAACTTCTTAGAGCTTTCTTTTCTTAACTGGCCCTTTCTTCTCCACCTGAAAGGTTCCTTCAGATTCCTGTTTGAGGCATTGTGAATACTAATTTCTATCTATTAAAAAGCCCTCATATCCCTGCCATGCTCTCATTTGAATGCCGGACTCAGGGGAAGCCTCTTAATTCCTTTATAGAATTCAAGACCCTTCACTTCAAAAAGTATAAATCATACTCCCAAATGAACGCGGGTGAGTGGGGGATTGACGAGTGGGGCTCTGATGTGTCCCGTCGGACAGTACAAGCCTGAATCCATCTCCCCAAGCTGCTCAAATCCATCCTCCAGTGAGATGGCTGATCAGTCCTTGTTGCTCCATACGACCCAAACCTCAAACTGTCCAGACTTGCATAAACTTCATCAATATTGTTATATGGTGCATCAGCATGGAACAGTCAAGGTGGAGAGCATAATCTGTCTCTATAACGGCATCAATAGTCATTATTATCACCTTAACTTAAATAATTAACACCTTGCTCTTCGCTGTTAACTTTAGTATGTTTTCATTTCTTTTGAGTAACCTATTCCAATGATCAATTCTTACCACTGAGCTTTCGTGTGTCAATGCCATTTCTTTGTTTCAATATACCCTTGAAAGAGAAGTGTTTTAGTCTTATTATTAAAGAATAAACATCAATCTTGTACCTTGCGGTGGTTGAAATATTACTGTGTTAATACAAGCTGTCATGTAGATAGCAACAAACAGGGATATGGAATGTAGTGGGTTCCATGTTATTGGTCCTTTTGTGGCCATGTGAATAGGCACTAAGACTTTGGGATGCTGGCCATGTTGAAATGCAGAACTGCCTGCCACCTGAGCCAGCCATACTTAGGTTTTATCTATTGACTTCTTTTTTTTCTAAATGACATTTGCGCCACAAGATAAATCATAGTCTTACGCCACTCCTCTCCCAGTTTTCATTTTAATTGTGAGATCTTGGTGTCAGCAGTTAGTATATTGGTGTGAGTGGCCTATTGATTATTGATTTGCAGCTATTGATCATCTTCCCAGGAGACTATGATCCTTTCTGATTCATTTGAATACCTCTATTCATCCTGAGATCCTGCTCTTACCTGAAGCACCATATACCCTAATGAAAATAAATGGCCATTTTGGTGCTGCTGCTCGTCTGGCTTCTTTTGATTTATTCTTTTTAATTGATATATCTGTTTTTGTGTGTGGGCACTAGAATTACAATGACCCTGTGTCACTGTCGTTTTCTTCTCTGTAGGGACCATGCTGCATTTCGGAGTATCTTCATATGACTCACATGACCTGTACAGTTCAACACTGAGACTTTGTCTTGGATGTCCTCGATGTGTCTTTGGTTGTTGTTCCTCTGCTTATTGGGAATAGGTGTATTATTGCTTTGATCACCACAGCTCTGCTTTCCTAGATGGAGACACATATCCAGTCCTGAAATCCAAGACTTTCCTCTCAGTGGAACTCTCCTTATTTAAACTTGCATTGTATTGTTCATTGTTCCTGTGGTAGGAAACATACCATCATCAGAATTTTATAGATCACAAAATTATATTTGGATTTTCTCCCAGTCAAACTGCCTCCCAGAAACACGTCTTAATGCCAACTGTCGCAAACCCACTTCCCAAATAGCTCTGTTTTGCACATTGAAGTTACATTTTGGCTGTGTTACTCAACAGCAACTTACTCAGACAGTTACAAATGATGGATGACAAACCTGTTACCAAAGCCTTTTGGTTCCATTTTTAAATGAGTTGTCCCACTTAGCCTTTGTTAATGGGCCAGCTGATGGTGTTCTAATGTTTGATTAGCATGTGGCTGGGTGTGCCTGTGGGCTTCCTCAATATTCCCTGCCCCTCTGCCTAGAGCAGCAGCAGGAGAGGGCCCGGGGAGCCAAGCCTCCCTTCACTGGATCTTTCCCTCCAGGCTGCAGCCTGGGCCCCAGAGTGCCGACCCGATCAGGGCTCCTTGTAATGAGGGGAGAGATGGAGGGATGGACCTCCATGCATTAAGGCCAAACGCATCAGGGTATTACTTTTAATATGGCGGGCGTGCCTTGTGAAATAATGCAACGTTTAAGCACGGATCGATTTTGGAATTAAAAAGTTAGTTTGCAAAGATTTACTGTGGGGAGTTCAATGTCTGAGCTCTTTATCAGGGGTGCAAATGGCTGGTTATGTGCTGTCCGACAGAGGTACGATTGAGAGATCGATAGGCGTGTGATTTACTAACTGGAGTACAGGTAATCAATAAGTATAAAAGTAAATGAAATATGCATTACTGGGATTTTATTACAGAAGGGTAGCAGGGAGAGAATAACGGTCAAGCCATTTCTTTTTATACCTATTGATTATACAACATAGAGACTTGGCTCAAAGCGTTCCCCTCACAGCTCCCCGCACCCCCTCCTGCAATGCCATCATGTGATTTATAGGTGTTGAGGTCATTGAACACGCAGGCTGTTAAAAGGCAGCCATGACAGGGCCCTATCCTATCCTGTCTCAGAACGCGTTTGGCCAGGGACGCTTAGGTGGTGGCTCAGGAGACAACAGTTACAGCGCTGCTGTGTTATTGGTCATTCTTTGTTGTTTTGCACTGCGGAGAGTCATTTTTTTTTAACAGATGTGTTTCTGAAAGTGCTTTTCAAAGTGGATGCAGTAGTATTAAATTTGACTGATGCACACACGTACAAACACACACACACACACACACACACACACACACACACACACACACACTCGTTCTCAAACTGACACACACACCGAGTCATCCCATCACATTGCCTGCTCTTGGTAACATCCATCCCCCAGCGATAGCAGGGACCTTGACCTTAACTTTACATCCCAGTAATCAGGGCTAGGAGGGGCTGTAGGGGGCCCCTCCCTGTTTAGGGGCTCCTGACATATGACACAGGAGGTCCACAGCAGGAGTAATTTGTTTATCTGTACCTGGTAGTGACAGAGACACACAACCCCTACACCTCCTTCTTTTCTGCTGATATTTCTGTTAAGATCTCAACAAAACTTTAGCAATTCTAGCTAACAAAAACTGGGACCATGGCTGGATATTCCATAGCATCTTCTAGAAACGGATGCCCATGGCATAGAAAAACCGATATCTCATTTATTTCTCTTAAACCAGTCACCAGTCAAATGAACTAAAAAGGAAAAGAGATTTCACAAAATGGATGTGGATGGATGTGAGGATACAGCTCTGTGTCTTTGTCTCTGACCCAGGCAGACCAACATCCATCTGGGACTGCTGTGCACAGGGGACATCAAGAGGCGGAGGAAGACCACGGCTGTCTCCGTAGCAACGTCAGGTACCTGCCGCCACGACTACTGCACTTTTGACCCACTCTCCATTGACTGTACCTCTCATTAGGACCGTGGCTTTATTACATGGCCTGCTGGCCCCTACATTAACCAAACCCTAAGTCCAGTTACAGGTAAACTGTAGCGTCCTTTAGAGAACAACAAACGAAAACATTGTGTTACCGAGCAAACATTTACACTGCTTGTCACAATTGTTTTAAAATAATTTTTCAGATTACAGGAACGCCAAAAATAGTCTTGTTATTAGCTGAGGGGGAAAGGTCCAGTCCTGAGTAGTGTGCTGTGTTATTGGTGGAGTAGGTCTCTGGGAGCCAGCCTGCCTGCCCGTTCTGTCATGTGGAAGTGGTCTGGGGGAGGTGTGATGGGAAGCGGGCCGTATTGGAGATGGCACCCTGTTGCAGCCCCGTGGTCCGTTTGGGCTTGTAGCGCTGCCTTTTTTCATTAGACTGATGGCTCCGGGCCTGGCGTCTTTGCCAGATTGAAATCTGAATTGGTTTGTCCACCTCTTCTCCAAAGTCCCCTCTCACTGCTCCGCCACTGCAGCCGCTGTTTGTCATTTAAATAACAAATGCTGGTGGTTCCCTGATTTAGTGAGGGGCGCTGGCCTCTGATGTATATTAATATTGCCGCACAGTGCACTGTACCGAGGTCCATCATTCATTTGGATAAAAGAGGTGGAATTTAAAAACAGCCAATGCTTTACTGGGATACAGATTGCATCCATTTATTGCGCTGAGTGATGGAACGGCCAGTGACTCTGTCCTTCACCTCCCCGGCTCACAGCCACTTCCCATAAAACTAAAAAAAGATTCACCCCTGGCCCTTAAAGACCCCCGATGTTCACCATGTTATTCACCATGCAGAGGCAGGCAGGATGGGAGGCCCCTTCCTCAGCCAGCAGCTGGAGCTGACGCGTTGTTCTGCTGGAGAAAATATTCACCCAAACATTAGATTTTCCAGGTCTTTTTCTTTATTCTCAAATGAAATCAGCTTAAAGAGAAATGTAACTCAATAGGTGCACAGGCAACTTACAGTAGTTATGAATGACATGAGTCGCTCATTCTTAATAATCATAATAATGGTTACTAAAAGGGAGCTTTAAAAATTCTTAATAGGCCTAAATGAATGAAAATGTTCCCAACCATTTTGTAGTGAAATTCTCAGTATTTTCTTTAGCATTTCTTTTCCCCTTTCCCATGAGATGGGTTTTTCCTGGTTCTGGAGTCTGGTGCCCTCCGTCCACAGTGATTTATCACGCAGGGGATGTCATCCAGTGTCAGTTTCTGTGGCTGCGACTGGTCTGTATAAATCTTTACTTTGGCGCCCTACCACAGTATTCCAATCCTCTCCGTATCACAGAAACCAGGAGATGCACAATGGCTTCTTGCAGTTTGTGTAAAAAAAGTCAATAATAGTAGCCATTTTCATTGTTACTGATATGATCTATTCTTCATCCGCATTCTTTTATCATTTAAATTCATGTCATTCCAAGTACACAATTTTGTTGCATTATTTTTGCACTTGAATTTCTGAGGTTGAGATTTTCTTTAGACACGAGTGTTAGTTTAGTTTGTCTGTTCTCCCTGAGTGTAGAAAGGCCATGTGTGAGTTCGAGAATTGAGTTGATTGTATTGTGGTTGCTTTTAAACTCTGTAATAAGGAGTGAGAATGGCCTGTAGTGGGAGGTGTCTCCCATGGTTCCTGAGGGAATTGCTAAGGCGGTACCCAGCTGTTGCTGTGTCCTCTATCATTTCACTTTTAACGCTTACCATCTTAAGTGTTGAAGATAGCTGTGAAAGAACTTATCAACCCAGGTATCTGTTTGTATTGGATGACCACTCCACTTCTCAGGCTCAAATTGGCCATTCTTTACACTTCTCGCTGCCATCAATCTAACAATACAGAAGTCAACAACATTGTTTCAAAAATCTTCAAAGAAAACGCCGATGCTTAGAATGTCCTGTGTGACCGATTACACCACCAGGAGTAGTATAATTAGGATTTAATTTTTTGGGGGTTGATAATGTATTAATGTGCTTAATACATTATCTAGCCACTGTTCACATTATATAGCCAGTGTTCCTTAGGTGCATGCAATTTTTTAACAAAGAGTGGATAACTGAGGGAAGATGTACTGATGATTATTTCTACCAAAAGGTAGAAAAAGTACATGAAAAAATTGGTTCAATATACATTCCTGCAGGAAACGAGACCTACTGTACAGTGGTCATGTTTCATTTGGTTCATCCACATTTAGCATGAAACAAAATTAATTGTATAGCATTGGCAGGGATAAATCAGTAAGCCTAAAGATCCTGATGGATTTTAATACCCTTGTCTTTTTTCGCATGCAGATTAATTAATTATTCAAATTCCTCCCCTCCTCCGCTACCTTGCACAATGTCCTTCATCTCTATTTGAAATTAGGGACGTGGGATGATGCTAAGCATTAACTCACACACCTACTGTATACCCTCCACCTCGTTTAAGGTTGTAAATATATCCTGAGCCCTGTAAGTCACACCTTGCTTTTAGGTTGCAAAGAAATCATTTAAAACAATTCCATGGGCTTAGTTGTTCTCTATATTTTTTCTCTGTGTAAATCATTGGCTTACTCAAACCATTTATTGCGTATTTTTCCGACAACCAACATTTGTGGATATCTGACCCTTCAACCCTCCGCAGCCGCTTGGCATGTAACAGCCTTCCATTCTATCATGGGATCCAAGCGGATGTCCATGGCAGGTCCAGCCACCAACTCCCGCGCGCCCCACCCTCCCCCCGCACGCCAGCCCCCCTGCCCCTCCATCTCGGTGTGTCTCCCCTCCATCTCGGAGTGGGGTTGTTGTGTGACAGATCACCTGCGTCTGAGGCCCTGCGTGTTCCTGCCCGCCGGTCCGGCCCCCTCTCATTAATGCCCAGGCTGGTGTGAGGGCCGTGTGGCAGCACAAGACAAATAACGGCACCACTCAGCCATCACTTCTGCTGACAGAAATGCAGCCCACCGCACAATCTGGCCCTCTCCCGCTCCACTCAGCTCCCCTCTGGCGTCCTTCAAAAACCCACCTCCGCCCTCCTGCTCCTGCCACTACCACCACTCCACCAAAGTTTCAGGGTGGAGTCGCTGTTGAGATGAGCGGAACATGCCTGAGTTCGGGGGGGGGGTCTCTGAAACGTCCATGCGTCGTGTTCTCTCCACTGTCGTTCTTTTAACTGGTTCTGGACCATAATATTACAGAGGAGGAGGAAATATCTCCATTTAAAGTTCCAGAGGCTTCTCTGTGTCTGTTTAGTGTGTTCTTCTCAATAGGTTCTTTAGCTTAGATTCAGCTCATCCTCCATAACATGATTTGCCAGTGTGCTGCTGAATGTCTTCTCCTCACGTTTCTGGCTCGCTGCTCTGATTCGATCGACCTGATAACGTAGCTTGCATCTCATCTTCATATTTCTGATCATCTAAGATTAAACGGCCAAAATAAAAACCCAGCAGCGATTTCATTGATAATTCAACATAGCCCATGGCCTAAGAAGACAGCCAGGCTGTTGAAAGTATTGTTATTTAACTCAGGCACAAGCATAGTAAATACTAGAATGCAGTCCAAGCAGTAGGCTAATTTTATTTCTAGCTTCAACATGTTTGATGGGGAGAAACAGAATAAAACCGTCTTAGACTTCTTCTGTCAACTTCAGTAAGATACATTTTCGCACAAAAGCCAATAGCTATTTGAGCATAATATAGCTTTACATTTTTTAATTTTCACAGAGAATTAGTTTTGATTTCAATGATGTTGCTTACAGTAGTCTTTATGTGATGTCCCATGCAGGCCTGCAATTCTTAAAAAGTGCTCACATACTTTTTTTTTTTTTACCTAATATCCTTATTTTCATTGGGCATACAGAGAGTTAGACAATGGACACTAGCCCCTGTCTATTATGATTTGCATGTTTAAGCCTGTCTCAAAGTACAACCCTGCCCGATCAATCATGAATGTGTGTAAAAAGCGTTTTAAAACGGCCTGTAAAGGCTGTAGACTTGGCCTTCACTGTCAGAAGAATTCTACTTCTATGATCCGGTCTCAACCATTGTGGGCTCTAGTCTTTTGGGGGCCCTAAGCAAAATTTCATTTGGGGTCCCCTATCGGCCGGGGGCTCCCTAGCAGTCGGAGGGCTCCCTAGCAGTCGGAGGGCCCCCTAGTGGTCGTGTTGCTTATGCCTGGAGCCAGCCCTGGGCTCAACCAAGAACAAAATGACTAAATCTTGCAGTTATATTTTCTTTGTTGCATTTAAAACAAACATAAGAGAGAGATGTTGGTCTGTCGTGTATGGTGCTTACTATAGGGCAAAGTTGGTATAATTTGATTGCGCTGGTTGACATTTCTTCTGTCTGACAGTCCTGGAAGAGGTGTGGTACGACACATGTGCAGCCAGCGTAGAGGGAATTTTGATCATAGGCTATGTTGTTTATTTTTTAATGGTCCATCAAATAGCCCAAGGTTTTTAATTTGGTTGTTTATCTCAGATGATCAGAAATATGAATCAGAGACCTAAGCTAGAAAGGTGGGCTACATTATCACATGATCAAATCAGAACAGCGATGGGAGGAATACATTCAGCAGCACGTGATAAGTGGTAAGAATTAGGTGGGATGTGCTGTTAGAACTAGGCTACTATATGTTAAAAGCACATAGAGAATACATACATACATGTGCAGAATGTGATCGACCTGTTCAAAAACCTCTGGAAAAAATACTTTTCTAAAGGTCAGAGGCAATAGACATCTGCATCCACGGCCTTTCGTAAAAATAATTTGATTTAAATGTCCTTCTATGGTCCAGTGAAATGGATGGAATCTTGAGTGAATGGGTGAAACACACAAAGGCTAATGATTAAAGACCCGTTCTGTGCTATTCATTTAACTGTGGGAATCAGCAGGCCTATTACTGTCAATGTGTAATTAGCTGATTAATAAACAGGGGGAGGGGAGGGAGGGGATGGTTCCAGGAAGTGCTGTAATGATTGTTTTTAAACAGCCTCATGTGAGAGTTATTAACATGCTAAGATGTTTCCATTCACGTGATCGTTGCACAAATAAAATGCATGTAATTCTCCCGTTGGCACAACATGTTAATTCAGTGAGTATAGTAAGTCACCACCCTCAAACTGTTCACCTTTTTATACCTTACCTCCTGAAATGAAAACACATCAAATCTGACTTATTCCAGCTTAATTTGTCCCACAGAAGCCCTATTTTACCACAAAGATCACTGCAAACAAATCCTGCTTGTAGCCTAGGGATTCTTGACAGTATGCATAAACTGGACCTACTGTAACTTAAGTCTTTACTAAGACAATCGATGGAGTGGCAACAGTGGAACCACCAAAAACAGCCCTTGTTGAGTCTAAAGCGAAGAGTGCATGTGTCTGTGCATGTGTATGGGCACGTGTATGTGTATGTGCACGTGTCTGTGCACGTATCTGTGTGTGAACTTCTATGAAAATGTTAGGGTTTGGCTGTCTAGATTGTTAATGCAACCTTCTTCCACACCCGAATATATGGTGTGGTGTGAACGTGCCCTCTCCCATATCAGTGTAGGACCCATGCTGCATTTAGAAGCAGCAGGCCCAGAGCTGCTACATGAGGCTCTTGAACGCTGCCCAGCTACCACCCCATGACAAGGCACAGCGGCATCCAATCAAGCCCAGTCAGCGTAAGGATAAAAGGGCCCCTGCAGTGCAGCTCCGGGGAGAGGAGGGCTGGACACATACTGTAGTGCTGGAACTTACTGCTCCTGCACTGCCCCTACCATGACGGAGACGCTGGAAGACAAGTTGTGCTGAGGTTGCTAAAGCTATGACCGACTGCGCCGATATACCAAAAACTGCCACCATGAGTCCACCCCGAACAAAGCCTTCTCACGTTCCCCCAGGTGTTCTGTGGTAACGTTTTTTGGAAGATGTTGGCCAGCGCCTCAGTTCTGTCAGAGATGGCTGCTACCAGCCTAAGATCCGACCTGGTGCTAACCAAGCCAGAGTAGTGCTCACAAGATGGGCTTTTTATGTCATGTCCTCTGTAATCAGAACTGATAGAAAATGTGCTCTTGTCACCTTGCTCACTTGGGAACATTCAAGCCAGCTCTATAACTTGGCGCCAACCCCTAGTTTCGGAAGTTATTCATTGTAATACTTAGTCTGTATCAGCAGGACCCTAGTCTTAACTGAATTGTTTCTTCTGGAAGACCGTAATAACTTCTCCATGTCAGACTTGACTTGAGCCATTTGAGTCGGTATGTGTGTGGATTTGTGTCTGATCCTCACAGCCCCAAGGAAGTTTTAGCCTCAATCAAATATTGGCACAATGGATTTAAACAACAGGTCCTGCCCGAGCCACCGGCAAATGTGTGGCAAGCTTGTATTTGCCCCAGAACTTTTCAAAGTGGTGCAGTGCCCCCTCACCGCTTTCAACGCAACCCGGCACAGAACGCATGTATAGAGTCTATCCACTGTTAAAATAGTGGAAAGCCATTTCAGGATCTGACTGATTGTGCTTGTCTTCCTCCTGCTGTAATTTACAATCTCAGCTAGCCCACATTCTAAATCGATTCCACTTGCGTTCTATGGAAAACCCCATCTCTACATAAATGCATTTCATCCTTTACCCAGCACCCCATACCCCTTTACTGTAACCTGTCCAAGGAAAGTAAATTTGACTTGCGAGGCAGAAAGATGGTAAATATCAGCTGGCCAGCTAGCTAGCTATCATTTTATCTGTAAGATAACTAGGTACATTTCATTTTGACTTGCAGTATTGGCTTGATTGATTGAAGTACTCATTTATTTAGTTACCTAGCATAACTTTATATAGCACAAAGTCCAACAAGCTGCTAAAGTGTGGTACCAGCCCAGGGTACTGTTAACTATCCAGCCATCCTGTAACTCCCTACTAACAGGATTTTAGACTGTCTTAGCTGTGCTATTTGTTCCTATTCCCATAATTTTAAGTATTTGCAATGTGTATTTTGCAGCCAGTGCTTAGCTCTGATGTTATCCTCGGTAAAAAGGAAGGCAACTGACATTTCCTTGCAAAAAGAAAAGTTGCTGAAGACTTTGCATATACAAAAAGATAGTACCGTTAGTAAAATGTTCTGTACTACGGCAGCAATATGGATGAACTGTAGGCCTGAACTGCTGAGGGAATGTCCACTGTGTTTGTCTTACTTGACTGATTCAGCAGAGTGAGTCAGTAGGGTGAATGACAAGGCGAGTGATAGAAATACTATAGAATAGCCCTCTAAACCTGTTTAATGCATTACATGTTATGGTGCCCTATGTTACAGCTTGTCTGTTGTCTGAACTAGTGGCCTTTAATCTGTTATTCTCATGTCATTTTCATATCTTGCATTTAGTCTATTGTGTTTAATCATATTCTGAAATACAGAGCTATGCGCTTTTAGTGACCTCCAGAATGATTGGACCCCTTGGCAAAAAAGAGCAAGAAAAGCTATAAACAAATGTAATTGTTGTTTATCATAGTTATACGCACACAATATCTCCAAATCAAATGTTTAATTGTGGTAAAATGTAATCCAGTTAGATGCCACCTCCATGCCAACAAGCTATTTGGGCATCTTGCCAGAAGAAAGTATTTACTCTCATCTGACCATAGTCTGGGTTTCAGTCAAAGTTGCAACAACATGTAGAAAACTCCAGGTGTTGATATTTATATATTGTAGAGAGTAAATGCTTTCTTATGGCAATTTGTCCAAATCGTTTGTTTGCATGGAGGTGGTGGTAAATTTCTTTTTTTTTTTTATATTTCAGGTCAAGCTGATGAACAACAATTACATTTTCTTAAACAATTACATTTTCTTTTGCTACTCTTGTCCAAGAGTCCAATAATTCTGGAGTGTACTGTTGTACGTGAGACCACCATGTTATGAATAGATCTGAACTACTGTTGGAATGTCCTGCCTGTTTATCTGACTGAACTGTGGTCAGTTGAACAAAATAACTATGTCAAAATAGTTAATGAGCGAACTAATGTGTGCAAAACTATATGAACAATATGCAATTGACCTCTGTGTCATTAAACAGTATTTCTCTTAAGGCTGTGATTCCTAAAAAATGTGTCCAGATAAAAAAAAATATGTTTTTAGAATCTGTCAACTCTGTTGGCAGCTTTTTGAATCCATCAATGTTGGTTTACCTGTAAAGATAACTGGTATTGTCAGTATTATTACAAATATTTTAATCACTGCTCTGCAACGTGCTGTATGCTTTACCTATGTATGTGCTGTGCACGACCTAGGGGAAACATGTTGCGTTATGTTCTGAATATAGAAAGCAATAGTGCAAGTAAAACTTGCTGAGTGGATGTGAGAGTTTTAATGCACTGTTGATGTAATTTATCTAAAGGTGGTAGCAAATCAGGAACATCTTTAAGTTCAAGGAGATGAATATTTATGCATTCCACTGGCCAAAGGCTGTGCAACCAAATACTAGCTTGAGGTGTCTATTCATTTTTTTAAAGGGATTATATATTTCAGAACTAGTGGAATATTTTGATTGAATTACAAAGTTGCAAGGGTGCGTACTGGATATATTTGGACATATTTTTTTGACTTGCTCTAATTGATAAATGTTCATTAACATGATCAAATGTCAGAAATACCCTCCATTTGGAGCCACCCAAACACAGTATTTTGATTTGCTCAAATCAAAAGATGACAAATTCTGTACCTCACTCAGTAAGTCACTCCCATAGAATGATACCTTCTCTCCCAATTTTAAATAGTGGGTGTGCAATGCAAGTTATGCTCGGTGCGCATCAGCTTGAGGTTGAGGTTACATCGGGAGGTTACATCTTAGACCATTCTTCCATACGGAATCTTTCTAGATCCATGTTATCCTTTGTCTGCTCTTGTAAACTACTCTCTTCAATTAAAACCACTGGTTTCCATAGGTTTCCAGTCAAGAGACTTTGACGTGCATTTTTATGGAGCTGAATCCATTTCAGTTGGACTGAAAATGAATTAATGTATTAAACAACACTGAAAAATGTGATAGATGAGAAGTCAGCTCCTGATCAGTTACAGTGAAGTACTTTGACAGTGTGTACATGGTGTCACCTATTCCTGAGGCATTATCAAGTAAGAAAAAAACAAATACATAATATCTTTGACCAGGTTTAACCTAAGATGTCAAGTGTTTGGGCTCAACCACAGCAACAGTTAGTCATCATTCCCTCCAGAAATATTAATCAATTATCTAGCCCGCCGGATCAGTTTGGGGAAGAAGTCATCTGGAAAGAGGCACAAGCAGATATAATGGGAACGAGCAAAAGCACATGCCAGTGAATGCTGTAATGCCTAATCCTTTGAGACAGCCCAGAGCCACAATGTCACTTTTAGTTTCTGTGTCCTCTGCTCCTGCCCTGCCTTTCACAACGTGTGTGGCTGCCGCTAACTTCTGGAGAGACTAACACACATTGATTTATTAATGGAAACAAGGGCAGATATTAGAAATTGCGATGGTTTTAGAAATCTTTTTTTTTTTTACATGTACATTTTCAGGGGAATAAATAAAAATCCCATTGTATTCTTTAAGATGATGAAAATAATAGAATGAAGAGTTAAGTTCACATGAAGATACTGTAGTACTAAATAAAGATATAGGTGTCACACATTTAAAGCGTGTGTTATAGGATCATCAGATTGCTCTCCTAACAATCCTCACCAATAGGCATATGGGGCCAGATTTGATTGAGATCACTTGACCATAACATTTATAATGGTTTGTCTGTCAAGGTGTATGACAACTCTAGTTTTATGATGATCCCCCATTAAATAAACAAATGAATTACTCTCCTTGAGTTATAAAAGGTTACAAGGGAAACTCCAAAGACATGTTTACATCCGTTTTATTTGTTTCATTCTACCCTGCAGTGTGCGTCCCCTTCCATAAGGACGGCCTGGGAGAGGCAGAGGGATGCAGCAGGGACACCGTCTCTTCCTCCACCTCACTGAGCATGGAGTCTGAAGGCCCCGCACCCCCCACATCTGACAAGCAGTACTTCATAAAGCCTGGGACTTTATTTAGACCCAGCCCCCAGAGGGAACAGGAGGAGGACTGAGGGGCCGCATCACATCCCCCCCCCACCCCAGCTGGAGGGAGTATCGGAGAGGGAGTATCGGAGGCCTGGGGTGGTTGTACAGAGTGGGGTGTGTCAGGAACGAAAATGCACGCCGCATTGCTGCTCTCCGAATAAACAGTGTGCTGCTGGATCTGTTCTCTCCAACCAGCATTTAAAGATGAAAAAAGGTTAATGCAATCAAGCCCTGTTAATCACTCCATAACCAGCCATTTTCTGGAAGATGAAGGCAGTTTGAAGAGCCTCCTTGTCTTGCCACTCCTGACTGCACGACCTGCCAAGCGGGTCTTCCTGTTTCTTCAATACACAGTCTCCAGGTCACCTGCCCTTTACTCAGACCCAACAATTATGTCTTCTTTGAGCTGCCCTGCATTTCTCAGCAGGGACACTGAAATTATGGTCAGGGAGGGTTGGGAGAAGTGGGAGCAACAGGTCTGTTCTGCAGCATATATATCAACTGACGGAAGAGGATCAGAAAGTTCCGCTACCTCATGCTGGTGCAAGGTTCAGAGAGGTGACCACCAAGAAAGAGCAGTTCTCCTATTAGCATGGATTTGAAAAGCTACACTGACTACAAAACCACTCATTAGCACAACAGAGAGGGTCTGTGGTTGGTTCCTTGGAGGGGCCTCTTTTATCCCTTCAGCTCACCTTCCATATTCAAATTTCACAAGGCATTCAAGTTCAATGCACAATCCATTTTAAAAACCCGGGTTTTTAGGAGGGAAAGCGCTTGTTTTGTGACAGCTCGGGCTACAGTTGAGGGTAGAGAGGGTGTTCACAGTGAGCTGCAGGGGCGTGCGGGTGGAGGAAGTGGAGAGGAGGGAGGTGATTAACGCTAATCTCCACTGCGTTTCAAGTGGCACGTGGAGAGGAGCCCCGGTGGCTGTAGCTGGGATGCTGGGCATTGACTGGCAGCCCTGGCCTTACCTAGCCATCCGCTCCAGATCAAAAGGCTGTGCCGGGGACACAGGAACATCAGTGGTTATAGCGTTCACTAACCACACGGTACAGGGCTCCACAAGCCCTGCATTAGAGTGCACGGGGTTCTCCGCCATGGCAGTGTTCCACCCGATGACACATCCCAGTCATCCGATGACACATCCCAGTCACCCGATGACACATCCCAGTCACCCGACGACACATCCCAGTCACCCGACGACACATCCCAGTCACGTGAGACTCACAATCACCAACATCGTGAGTGCTCTTTTTTAGATCTGACAACTTAGTTATGACGACCAATGTGGATATGAAGGAAGGCGTTGATTCATTGGTTTATCAGTAATACGATACAGGAAATTGAGAGTTGTTTGGTCACAGAGGACCCAAAGTGCATTTGGCTAGATAACAATGTCTCTAATGCAGTATAACTATAATCTGGGATCATTTTTGACTGGCCATGGTGCCCGGTAAAAACATATCTATTTTCAATACTTCAGACAAAATATTTGATAAATATTAGATGCAGGTCATGTGGACTTGTCACAGTGTTTGTACGTTTGTGTGTGCAGACGTTAAGACCAACCCAGACCTCCAGCCCTGGAGTACCCATCCGTGGGTAACTGAACACAGAGGTGCTCCCAGGGAATCCCAGCGCTGATGGGTCACAATTTAACATGTCATATCAGAATATGCTAATGCCCGCCCCGGAGAGGTCCCTGCCCCTGATTCTTTTTCCTTCACTCTGTGTTTTTGTGCCTAAGGAACTGACACATGGGGAAACAAAGTTCAGATCAAGTTTTGTCAGGGGGAAGGCCTTACCTCCCTCCCTCCATAGTAATTAGTGTTCACCGTGGTGATGTCTTAGCCAGCCAACCTCCAAAATAAATTTCCGATGGCCAGGCAGGCAGGAAGTGGAGAGAGAGAGCGGGTACGTGCATCCAGTCAATTGCCCTGTTACAGTTAAGGAATCCAGCGGGCTGGTACCACTCATATTTCATCCTGGGTAAAGATTACCTGTCAGGCCCACGGGAGATGTATTGATCTGTTTTGCTTTTTCCGGCAGCAATCACCTGACAAAGGCACCTAGGAGGCGAGTGAATGAGTGATGCCCAGCACATGTCCTCCAGTGAGGGGCTTCCATGAGGTGGTCACCAAACAGGGGATGGGATTGGGGGGTGGAGAGGAGAGATAATGTAGTCATAAACTCTTCATGAACCTGCTCTCTGAGCGAGCAGGACAGGCCCACATCTCCATAGGTCATCAGTGAACACACTGTCTGGGACACTTTTTTTGATCAGTTATATTTTTCTCCCCCATAAAGTATTAATTGATGTCGGAAACACAGACATTACATATGCTGATTGCTAGCGTAGCTCTGGTGTTGGGTTGCCTCTGTCAGTCCCTGCTGACAAATAGATTTTGTGGGTCACCGAGGTTGGCTGTTGTGGAATTGCCTCTTGAGAATGGCATTAGTGATCCCATCAACAGGAACTGGAATGTTTAGAAGTGATCTGTATTTTTTGTTTCTTGATGTTGAGGCACTAATTCATCCACAGGATCCCAGTACTTCTGGTTGGTCACATGTTCTATCCTGAGTCAGTGGGATCGGTACTGCACTATCAACAGTCAATATTATTATACATTATCCATCCTGTATTCTTGGCAGCTTGAAGAGACTGATATTTTTGCCTTCTTCCATGGATTTCCAGAATGTTGATACCCTCCATGAAACCTTAAACGTAAACATAGTGTTGATTACATTGCACTCATATTGTATGCTATAAAATACAAAGGTCCATGGATAATGGTATATAGATGTGTACAGTATTAAGTATGTAATCCCAATTACTTCGATGCTAAGTGCTATGTATAGCTTGATAGACAAAATGAATATACTGTCTTGATTAAATCTGTAGTTTTTGTTACAAGGATTTGCAACTATATCACTTTGACATCGTTGTAGGCAGCTACCCCATATGACAAATAGCACAAATAGCATCTTATCTTGTAAGCTGTTATCTTTATATTTCCAAGCATGCCTTCCTAATTGCTATGAAACGTATCTATGGAGAATTGTTATTATTGTCCTTAGAAAGCCTGCGCTGGGTGTTTTTTCATGTTAGATTGCTGTATTTATGTAGTTGTTAGATAAACCTATGTTATTCTGTATTTATGCCAATTTTTTCATCCCATAATTAAATGTTCAATTTAGATGAGAAAAGTTCTAGTAAAATTGTAAAAACAGTAAGAAATTATGTACTGTGTAATCATAAGGTAATCATAGTGTATATTCATGGGCATTGTCTATCACTGTCTGTCCTCAGCACTCAATGTCCTTGCCTTTCAAATGTATTCATCCCAAAGCTTAGAACTGACTTTGTGTTCATTAAATGCATTCTTAATCAAATCCATGTTGCAGTATTTACGCAGTGTAGCTCTTTTTTCAACTGTCAAAGTAACTCACAGACTGATCGTAAGTACTGTAGAAAAACAGAACTAGTGCCAGGATGAGCCCCTACTGTAACTGGTATTCTTTAACTTTTGAGAATTAGAAGTGAGCAAACGTAGCTGTGGCTGATTCAAAAAATGTTGTACAGTATATTCTATAAAATGCACTACATTTGTCTTGAATATAGAGATTAGTGTGGCATTTGGGAATCAGACCTTTGTTTTCCTGTTAGTGATATAGGAGGATGACCATGAAAATTAATTTTCAACTGAAACAAAATTACTCAAATTATTCAGACAAAAACATATATATACACACTTTTGTGTTACGGCAGGAAGCAGTAACAATTTGTAAAAACCCCAGTTTGCCCATCGCTCTAGTCACTGTTAATTAAACATTGGCTTTTAGATTACTGTGACAGAAGAAATACTCTGCTGGCTCTTTGTGGAGTTTATCAATAGGTCCCCCCCACTGTTAATCTTGTGTTTGGGTGGTGAAAGAGTCAGAAGCAGTCAGTTCGCCATGTGCTGAGGATATAACACTTCTCTGCTGCTCACCAGTGGTCCAGCGTTACAAATCACATCATCAGCTGTCTGAGCACCCACAGCCACCTCTTCTCCAGCAGATTGATGGCCAAATGGAGGAAAAATCAATGGTTTCCTCTGGTCAGAAGGCGCCTGCTCTGTCATGTTTAGGAGTTTGATGTGCGCCGCTCCACAGCTTTCCCTAGCCTGGTGCTTTCTCCTCTCAGCTCTGAATGAAAGCAGTGTTTGAACACTGACAGGGAACTAAGTGGATTCTCTCCATTTCCCTAATTGCCAGTCTCTGTCCTCCATTCTCTCTGCCCATTTGTTTGCTAGGTCGCCCTGTAATAGCCACTGTGGGTGGTGTTGGGTCAGAGGAGTATGACCCAGGGAGCAGTGTGTGTAGGAGGCTAGTAAAGGTTGGTTTAGAGGGCTGGCAAACTGTCATGGCAGCTTCCCTCGGAGGTGACCCTTTGATTGACTAACAGCAGTCAGTATCTCTGTACTAGGATAGCCACCCACACAGCAGCTGTCTGGCCTCTATCAGTCCATCCTTATCGCCACTGTACTCCTTTCACACAGATGTTCGGTGGAATAAACAGGCAATTTTCTCTTCGCGGTTCCTATAATAGAGAATTATAATATAATGCATGTGTACTGATCTTATTTTTTTTCTTACAACTGCTACTGTGCATGTCATGGTTCAGACTCTTACAGTGTAAACGACCACACCTGATGTGCTTCCAGGACAGACTGTGAACTTGGTTTTATTCATCACGTGCCTTCAGACAGTGACTGGGCCATTCATTCCTGCTGTGCAGTGTCTGTGTATCTGAGCAGATCCCAGGGCATCTGCTGGCCCCGCCTGCCTTCCTCACAGCTTCCTTACAATAGCACCATTTCTTTTCATTTCTCCTGGCATTCTAATCAGAGCATTACGAGCTCCAGCGGGTGAAGTACGCAGAAAGTTGTGTTTCCTGACAGCCAATAAAAACCTTATAATCTCCACGATTCAAGTGGGCCATTTAAAAAAAAAAAGACTAACTAGCGCTATCAGTCAGGCCACCCCCCCCCCTTCTCTTTTTCTTTAATGCCCTTTTTTATTTAATATATTGCCCATGAAAAATGAGAGACTCCCGCTTCGGCGTGTAGATATTTTGTTGCTGATGATGCGAGACGAATTTCCATCACAGCTTTGTTTCCAGCGGGTGAGCGGATAATCTTTTACAGCGCAGGGAGGGAGAGCACCGCTCCCATCAATCTCCGGGGCTTATGGCTGCTGCGTGGTTGCATTACCCAACCAGAACACCGGCCCGCCGTGCACGCTGCCGGCCCACACGGGGTCAGGGGCCCGGCATGGGAGCGGCCTGCTCAGGACCCATCTGGGCTCCTCTGATGGACCTGGCCCCTGAGAGCCCACCTCCCACCCCACCTCATTCTGCACAACAGCGGCTCACTTCTGTTCCATTACTCCTGTCATTGTTATTATGTCATTTTTCTAACAAGCTAGTCACGTCTGAGAGAGCAGTAATGTTTTCCTGCTGACAGCCTCGGTGAAACTACAGTCTCAGCTGCTCTCGTTGCCCTGGTGGCGGGCGGGACGTCAGCTCCAGAGGTTTTACTCCATTGGCTTGTACCAGTTTGTGTTGTGTCTTGTGGAGCAAAAGGTCCTGTTTGAGTGGTGGCATCCTGCCCAGTGTGGTCCCCAGATTTGTTCCCATGGTAGCACGGTGCCTAGCAGGCGTGAAGCAGCATCTCTCCCACTGGCCTCCACTTCTTCGCACCCCACTGCCCTGCCTCTTGCCTGCTAGCCAGCCAGCCATCCCGCTTCCCTGCCTGCCTTCATGCCTCCCTCCTTGCCCGTGGAGACGCCGCCGCTCTGATTGACAATAATGGGAACTGGCAGAATCGATGGGAGACAAGAGAGGGGCGCGTGTGTGAGATTCTCCCTGAGCTCCCAGTCACAGACCAGGGGCTCTGGCACGGCTCACCTGTCATCCCCGCACCTCCCTGGATTAAAGCCTGTGACAGGGGGCCGGGCTGGAGAGAGGCTGGGTACTTGTCATTGTCACTGACAGCATGGAAATGGAGCCTCTCAGGTACACTTACATGTCTTCCTACCCGGCTAGAACCAAGCAAGAGACAGATGCTTGCTTTACTGTTTACCGTGGTGAGGAAAACATTGGCAATCACACTGGCAATCATTTCTCCAAATACATTTTCCTTTAGAACATGTATTGAATGCCATTCAAGCAGCTTCAATCTTAGGTGTCATTGAGGAGAAACGATTGCCAATAGGATCTAATATCCAGATAAATTAGATGCTTACCGCGCTCCAAATGATGGAATAGTGAGCGTGCGCGTGTGCGTGTGTGTGTGTGTGTGTGTGTGTGTGTCTGCGCGCGCATGCGTGCGTGCGTGCGTGTGTGTAGCAGAACGACTGCAGGTGTAGTGACAGGGGGCACTCCATTCTCTAATTGATCGGCAAAAGATGCACACGAAGAAGACGTTAAAGCAAAATGAAGTCATAACAGTGAATTGAGACATTTATTAGGTCAGACGAAAGGCCCTCAGAAACGTTGAGATTGTTTATTGATTTTTGTGTTTTGGCTGGCTGCGCCGGAGTAATCACCTGTGCTGCTGCAACTGGAGCTAGCGACCGGCCCTGGGCCTGGTGGGACCCTGGACTGAGAGTTCCGCCCAGAGTGAGACACCAGGACAAAGCCAAATGACCATCCTTTCACCTGTCCCATAAAGCCCAATTAGCCTTGTCCAACAGACCAAAAAAAGAAAAAAAAGAAAACGCACCTTGAGTTCTGGGGTAATAATATGTTTTTTTTTCATGTCAGCCATTTTGTGGAGATGTATATACATGTGTGGATCCTTGTGAGCTTGTGAAGACAGTCTGTTGTTCCTGTGCTTGACTAATAGAGGGGGGTTCTCCTCCCTCAGGGGATGTTTTGAGGTCTCTGACAGACGGCATCTTCAGGCTCTGCTTGACACCAACAGGTTGTACATTGCTTTTGTGTGTGTGTGTGGATGTGTGTGAGTGTGTGTGTGTGTGTGTGTCGGTGTCTGCATCTGCGTCTTAGTGTACTGGGAAAGCATTTAATGTAAATTCTCAGTTGCAGTCACAATGCCCAAATGGTAAATTATAAGGTTTAATGAAAGCAGTATGTGGGCACGGGTGCATGGCATCGGTATGAAATTGAAACCTGCACGAATAAAGGAAACACATAGATCATCGAAATACCAACTCTTCACGGTATCATAGTATGAAAGCCTTAGACCGGACCCGGGCAGGCAGACTCTACAAGGGTGCGGTGAAGATAAGAAATTCGACGATTTCACCCTGTCACCCTGGCTGCTGGGCTGAAGGCGCTGAGGGCTGCCGGGGACCGGTGAGTGTTAGGCAGAGTTCACCCATACTCGTGACATCAATCTGCCTGTTCTTTATTAGACGGGGCAGTGAGCTGTAACTGACTGCATTGTCCACAGATGGACTGGGGCCCACAGCACACGGGACCCTGGTCAGCCACCCTGACAATACAATCAATAACCACACACTCATTACTGGTTGGGGCCTGACAGCCTTCCTGCCCTGTGGAGTCCACCTCTGCACCCCCCCTCCCCACCCACTGTGGTTTTCTGTCTGCTTATCTGGTTGTCGGCCTGTTTCTTTCCCTTTGTAGGTCTCTTTCCGTGTAACCTCCCATTCTCTTTTTAACCGTTTCCGTATGTTTTTCTGTAGTTGCTTTCTCTCGCTGTGTGGGAAACTAGACCGAACG
Source organism: Esox masquinongy (assembly GCA_016801175.1). Lineage (NCBI taxonomy): Eukaryota > Metazoa > Chordata > Actinopteri > Esociformes > Esocidae > Esox > Esox masquinongy. The sequence goes on along the minus strand of JACXGI010000161.1, from coordinate 34,901 downwards.
AGGGAGAGACCTGGAAGCGGATGTCGAGGAAGCAGTTATAGACTTACCTGCCTGGGACTCTTCTTTCACGCGGCCCCACGGGGCAGGTTGGACAGTAACACCCGGTGATCCCGCTTGGAGCCCAGGGCCTATAAATGGTAATGCCCTCCACTTGCCTTCCTCATAAAGCATAATAAAAGGAGGTCATAAATCCTCCCAATTAGCTCTGTCCATCAGTCCCCTTAATTGGAGTGTCGTGACTGGCTGGGGGATGACCTTGTGTGCCAGGGAGGTAAGATCGACGAGGAGGCCGGGCCAGGATGGAGATGTACATTATGTGGGTTTCGGAGGGGGCTAGTGTAGGTAACAGTTACATTGTGGGACTGGGATATTTTTCTGTGGTGACAGGAAGGCACAGTTATTGCTATCAACGGGAATGGCCCCAATCATGGCTCTATTATACAAGAAACTCTCTGAATGGTACATACACATGCATATTGTCTGTGGACCAGTACGAAACCAGCACTAATGCATACGTTGTCAGTACGTCGTGACAACTTAATATGTTTGCTGGGTTATCATCGAAAGGCTACCTCTCATTCTGTATCCATTTCGCTTTCTGCCTCTCTATTTCTCTTTTTCTTTAAATTTAAATGTGAAGGCGATTTATTAGCACTGCAAACAAACAGGAACAACTACAACAATTAACAAGATAAACCAAATTAAACAAACAATGAAAAAAGGTATAAGACAACAACACTAACCTTACACAAACAAGAACATAAAATGGGGGGTCAGGATGCAAATTTTACTTGTTTACATAGAGGGTCTTTAAAAAAATTTAATTTAAGTAAGCAGAATAAAACCAGAAATTAATGTAATAGAATGTAATCCATACATATACAGATACAGTCTCTTTCTCAATAGAACATATAGCTAAAGTAGCACAGGGGTCTTTGGGTATTTGTGTTTGTCCCATTTTGTGAATCCCTTATTAATGAGTAGACCTGAGACTTTACAACTATTGAGGGTAATGGTTCTAGAACTGAATGGAACATTTTTAGGCAGATTTTGATTGGGAATGTTATGTTCTGTTTGATGCTGTCGAAGGCCTTTCCTGGCTTGTCTCTCAGATTGTTGGAAGTTACCTGTGGTGTTGATGTTTCTGCCAAGGTAAGTGTAATTGTTTCTGTACTCCAGGGCAATGGTGTCTAGACAGAAATTATGTTTGTGGTCCTGGACATTTTTTTCTGTCCCTACAGGATTCTGTGCTAGCAAAATCAATCATTCTCCACATATTATGCAAGGGCTTGCAAATTTGATTGCAATTTCCACAAAAACACAAACTGTATAAAATCATTGCATATTACCATGCAAAATTTGATAATTGCTGCAGAAATCAAGCATTTTAGCCCTTAGATCACAAAAAACAGTTTTTGGAACATGATTATTTTTGTCTTGGAGATCGTTCACTGTCTGAACCCACATTTGAAATAATCTGTGCAGAAGATACAAGTGCATCTCTAGGCCTGTCCCAGTTTGGGACAGAAGCACAGGATAGTCTGAAGACAATAAACATTTGATTTGAGTCCAGTAAGGTGGGGCCTGGTGGTATGTACTCTTCCAGTTGCAAATGTGCATAGAGGTGAAGGAATATACGGCTCTGGAAAAAATTAAGAGACCACTGCACCACTACACTTTTTCTTTCCTGTCCAAAAAAGTTGAAAAGGGAAGTTTTGAGTGAGGAACAGAAGCGTTCAATTTTCAGTGGTCTCTTAATTTTAACCAATTTGTTCCTCACTCAAAACCTTCCTTTCCAACTTTTTTGGAAAGGAAAGTAAAAGGTGCAGTGGTCTCTTAATTTTTTCCAGAGCTGTATGTCATTTTGATGTCATTGTTTTAGTACATGCAGGACAAGGGTCAACGTGCAAATTAGTAGAATAATTTTTTTGTCCATTATATTGCTGCGAACTTGGAGCTAGAATTGGGTTACATGCACTGTCCAAAGTTCTGCTGTCGCAGACAAAAACATATTGGTACTATATCTACAACATCCACTATATGTGCTTGTCTGATGCTTTGAAAGCTCCTTGATTGATGGAATATCACAGATAACTAAAGAGGAGCCATTTGTTATTATATTAGGAGAAAGACATCAAGACAACAAGGCCTAATCCTTCACACATTTGGTTTGTGACACCCTTGAAGTTTTATATGAGCACACACTAGGAAGACTACCTGTATTCACTATGCACAGCACGCTATCACTTCTGAGGGCAGATCTCATTCCTCACGAATATCGTAAAAATATTCCCCAGAACATGTAACATCTTTCTTCATCCATTCATTTTATAGGAATTGCGTATGAAGCGATATTATGAGGAATTGCATATTTTATTTTATCGGTATCACGCTGATCAAAACTGTCTTGTGCTCCCACCACTTTGAGAACCACTAACCTAAAGTGACACTAACTGTGACTGACCTGCTGCCTGCACAGTGATTGAGTCCACAGGTCAGACAGATTGAAAGCTTGATTATAAAACAATCTTGGGCAGCTGATGTCCAAACAATGGAACTGTGGACTATAGGTTATCCCTAGTCTACTGTCAATGCAGAAAAAAGTTACAGAGAGCAAAACAGCTGTAAAATGTTGAATTTTGCTAATGTGGCATCTGTGGCCATTCCATGAGGACTGTCTTCACCCTTCATTGGTAAATGTTAAACAGGGTTGGAATCAGGTTGCCTCCCTGTTTCACCTGGGAGACAATGAACCAGTGTGTTAATGACAAATTTGACCTCATGTTCTTAGTGAGCATCGATTTTATAATATCATAGGTCCCCCCCCCAACTCTGCTTTCCTCCTCTCTCTGACTCCACCCTGTCTTTCTTTCCCTCCCCACCCCTTCTCTTTCTCTCATGGGTTTGGCACACCACACCTTACCTTTCAGCAGCTAAGTCAACTGCCCTCTGTGGCCACTTAAACATGAGATCCCAGCTTCCGCTGCTAACATCCACTATCCAATGACATCCCTCCGCTGGAGAAGAAATAGAGAAACCATTTGTCCATGGAGAGATCCCTGTCCCTACATTTCCACATACAGACTGACACCCACCCTCTGACCCACTCTACCCCTCTCTCCATCTTTCTTCATTGGGATTTGGGGAAGCAGAGTTAACACGGCGGTTGTTGGAGAAGAGTTTCCCCAGCACGCTGAGAGCTGCAGACAGTTATTTCCTTTCTGTCTGACTGTCCAGAGATAATTCAGTCATCAGGCTTTGAACTGCAGATAAGGAAGGAAGATGATGAGCCCAGGGATGAACCAGTGTTTAGAGGAAGGGGGTGAGAGAACACAAGAGGGAACAGGTGTGCCACAAGGGGTGCATTAAAGGTCTTAGCCAGATAGGACAGGTAGAAGTGCAATTTTGTATGAAGTATATATAAATACACAACCTAAAATGGGAAAGGCTAAAATGGGACAAAATTAATTTAAATGGATAATAATCAAAAGATGAATGTTATCAGGATAACAGGTGCTTATTAAAATGTGTGTTCAGCACAGAGATAAGCTGTTATCTAGTTAAAGAGCTTGATGATTTTCCAACTTTTATTTGATTTGAGTTTTGATATCTATAATTTGCCTGTGTAAATAAGCTGACAGTTCATCTGCATGTGCTGTGTGCCTGTGAGTAACCTGCTCTCCTCTTTCCCCCCATGTGTTTCATGAATGCAAAGAGATGGGGAAAGGAAATTAATTTACAATAAACATCTTGACAGAGTGGCTTTTGTTTTGACCAAGGCACGTGGTCCTTGGTACCTGCCAGGTGTTTTGGTCTGTGACCCACCTGCCCCACCCCCCGTGCCCCGGGGCAGGGTGCACAGTGAAAGGCCTTGGGTGTCCTATCAAAGGGCCCATTGAGCCTGGGCCATGGTCAGGACAGAGGGGCCACAGTGTGGGCCGTGGAAACGTGACACCCTCCGACAGAGGGCCCGCATGGCCCACTCCACGGCACGCTGACAGCCTGGCGAAAGCAGATCAGTAGGGGCACTCTCCTTCACTCCTACCCCTTCATCTCCCTGGTCATCTCCCTGGTCATCTCCCTGGTCTGCTCTGGTGCCCGAAGCAGAGGGACGGAGGGTTAGTGTGGAGAGAGCGAAGGAGAATTCGAGAAAGACAGGGAGAGAGAGAACGGCGAGGAGGAGGAAGTAACAGAAGCTCAGAGAGCAGAAACAGACAGTAAAGTGAAATCTGCCCGGAGATTGAAAGGAGAGATGAGATGGATCTTCAAAAAGGCAGATCGGTTGCACCCTGGGACAGATGTGTTGGGGAGCAGAGATACGGGGGGAAGTGTTGGACTCCACACAGCTCTATCTACATGGCCCCTGTCCCTCACCCTCCCTGAAACTGAATCATGTTACCTGACTCTTTCATCTCTTTTCATAAGTGTATTCTTTATGAGTTTCTCCATGCTTATTGAGTTCATCCCAGTCATCTGTCTGGATTCCATCCAATCATAGTTGACAGTGATGATCTACATACAGTATGTGTGCTTTCTAAACCATTCTCTCCGGCTCCCTCTATCATGACTTCCCCTGGAGAACATCTCTGCAGTCCTAACCAGCAAGAAACACGCATCAGTGACATGCAATACAGCCAATGAGCCATTAAAGCTATTGAACAATGGCCTCACCTGATGTAGACTAAATTATAGAGAATATAAGGGTTTATTGGAAGGTTTGTATTGTTGATGTTGCAAAAAATCTGTTCATTATCAGTCTAAATATTTATTCCATTTTAGCCAGTTGTATTGCAATGTTAAAGATATTTTACTTATCCATTCTTCCTCTGAAAGTCATTGCTCTGCAAATAAAAGTAGAGTAAAATGAGTTTCTTTAATGAAGTGCAATATACACTACCGTTCAAAAGTTTGGGGGCACTTAGATATGTCCTTGTTTTTAAAAGAAAAACATTTTTTTTCTCCATTAAAATAACATCAAATTAATCAGAAATACAATGTTGACATTGTTAATGTTGTAAATTACTAATGTAGCTGGAAACGGCTGATTTTTAATGGAATATCGACGTAGGCGTAAAGAGGCCCATACTCAACAACCATCACTCCTGTGTTCCAATGGCACATTGTGTTTGCTAATCCAAGTTTATCATTTTATAAGGCTTAATGATGATCATTAGAAAACCCTTTTGTGATTACCGTAATTCCCCGTTTATAACCGGCACCTTGTATAAAACGCACCATTAATTTCATAGCTTTGTGTGTATAGAAACCCGAGCATCAACCGCACCCATATAAACTGCATTTGCCTCTGACATAGGGTGCTACCAAAATGAATTTGTTGAAGGATGAAAGATGTTTTTGAAAACCCTGTAACGCCAATTGTATCATATTTGCTACATGAGTTTCTGAGGCCTCTACATCATCAAACAATTATCTGTGACAAGGTTTGCCGGTTTTCAAAATCAGTGTATAAGCCGCAGTTTATAAATGGGAAATTACGGTATATATGCACTGTTGAAAACTGTTTTGATGATTAAGGAAGCAATAAAACTGGCCTCCTTTAGACTAGTTCAGTATCTTCCACATCAGCATTTGTGGATTCGATTACAGGCTCAAAATGTCCAGAAACAAAGAACTTTCTTCTGAAACTCATCAGTCTATTTTTGTTCTGAGAAATGAAGATGACTCCGGGATGCTGGCCTTCTAGGCAGAGTTCATCCTCTGTCCAGTGTCTGTGTTCTTTTGCCCATCTTAATCTTTTCTGTTTATTGGCCTGTCTGAGATATTACTTTTTCTTTGCAACTCTGCCTAGAAGGCCAGCATCCTGGAGTCGCCGCTTCGCTGTTGATGTTGAGACTGGTGTTTTGCTGTACTATTTAATCAAGCTGCCAGCTGAGGACCTGTGAGGTCTCTGTTTCTTAAACAAGACACTCTAATGTATTTGTTATCTTGCTCAGTTGTACACCGGGGCCTCCCACTCCTCTTTCTATTCTGGTTAGAGCAAGTTTGCGCTGTGAGTAATACACAGCGTTGTACGAAATCTTCAGTTTCTTGACAATTTCTCACATGGAATAGCCTTCATTCTCTGAACAAGAATAGACTGACGAGTTTCAGAAGAAAGTCCTTTGTTTCTGGACATTTTGAGCCTGTAATCGAACCTACTGTACAAACGCTGATGCTTAAGATACTGAACTGGTCTAAAGAAGACGAAAGCCATAAAGCTTCTTTTATCAGCACAACAGTTTTCAACAGTGCTTACATAATCGCAAATGGTTTTCTAATGATCAATTAGCCTTTAAAAATGATTAACTTGGTTCAGCAAACCCAAAGTGTCATTGGAACGCAGGATTGATGGTTGCTGATAATGAGCCTCTGAAAGCCTACGTAGGTTTTCCATTAACAATCATCAGATTCCAGCTACAATAATCATTGGCAACATTAACATAGTTTACAGTGTATTTATGATCAATTTGAAGTTATTTTAGGGGACACAAAATGTGCTTTTCTTTAAAAAACAAGGACATTTCTAAGTGACCCCAAACCTTTGAACGGTAGTGTAAATTTAACTATGAAGTCTCTCATATTAGCAGTGGCTGGGTCGGAGCAGGAGTTCTGCTCTCATCAATGGCCTCAAATAAGCCTCACCTGTCAGGATCGTAAAATAGCACGCAGGCTCTCAATCACCCTGTAGTGAGCGGTGGACAGGTTACTCTCCCCAAGCCCAGTGGCTGGTATTAATAGAGATAAGGGAGGTTTAGTGAAACCATGCCTAACCAGATACGCCAACACAACACTACTCTTCTCACTCATGTCATGGGCTATATTTGCACACTGAAATCTTTGCCCTTGTTTTTCCCTTAATTCACAATGTGTAGTAAATTAAAATATGGAATTCTTTTAAGACAGAAATACCATGGATCATTTAATAATTAGATACATAGACCTTTAGTGTGTAGGTATCCAAAAGAAAAAAAAATAGAATTATTGGAGATTAATGAAATGGGACTTTACAACCAAAGTGCATGAAAACGAATTATAAAACACAAATGTAGCTTTGCTAAACAGCTGGTCCCCCAACAAAACATTGTAAGTTTGTTTTTCAGAGATTATGTCTATAGCACTGCCAAACAAACTTCCAGAATATTTTGTTGTCTCTCATGAAGCTGATTGAGAGAATGCAGAGTGTGCAAAACTTTCATCAAGGCAAAAGATGGCTAATTGAAGTCTACAATATGAAATGTATTTTGATCTGTTTAACAATTTTTTGGTTATTACATGTGTCATTTCATAGTTTTGATGTCTTCACTATTATTCTGCAATGTGAAAAATACTAAAAATAAAGAAAAACCCTTGAATGAGTAGCCATATCCAAACTATTGACTGGTACTGTGTGTGTATATATATATATATATATATACATATACATATATATACATATATATATATATATGAAAATAAAATATATATACTATACAGCAAAATCAAAACCATCCTTGGGTTCCAGAGATTACATGGAATCTATAGCGTGTTTATGTATCTCCAACCATTAGGTTGTGGTGTTAGTTTTAGTGATAAGAGGATGAAAATGTATGCATTCATTACAGTATACAGTATGTCTCCGCTAAATTCCTTAAACCTTACCATATTTCACATCTCTACGCATGATTTTCCAACCCTAGATCCAACAGCATTTTAATGGGCCTTCCTTTCAGTAGTGTTATAAAAAAACACTTACAACCACCATGTTGTTTGTCATCACACACTGAGCCATGTTGGTTGCTGCCTAACATATGCATCAGCAGAAGAAGCAGTTGTCTGTGCTGTGTACCTGCACCCACCATTCATCCAGAGGTCTATAAATCCCATCGCTGTGGAGAACCACTGGAGGACTGTTCCGTCTCCTGACCATGAGATCCCTGCGGTGGCCTGCCCCGTGTTCCGTGCCTCCCCGCTATCTCCACATGGCCTACTGGTGGTGTGAGCCCAGGGGTTCCCTGTTGCTTTGATGGGCTGCCCTCGAACACGCATGTAGATTCCACCCCTGACCCGCTTATTTCCCCTGGGGTCATGCGCTCCTCTCTGCCACGTGCCAGGGAGCTGTGCATATACAAATCACCATGGCCTTGTTAGCATAGTTTAGAGAAGATGTCAGCTTTACGAGGCCTGGGATGCTTGCTCTGCATGTCAGGGCTGTGAGGGGAGGGGCTGACCCGCTGGGGGGGGGGGCACACAAGCATTGCACTGTAAATTTAGGGCTGACTGACTGGAGTGAGTTCCTCCGAAGCAATAAGATGCCAGACCTGTCCCCATACCCTGGCCTTTTGAACATACGCCGGGCTGTGATTTAACTGATGGGTAGAAGGAATGGCAGGTAATAGATTGAGGGGCTTCCCTTTGCACAACCAAAAGTTTGCTTCTTTCTTGAGATGTGCAAACAGCGCTCAGGAATCTGCAGTGGCTTAATTATAATATGGGGTTTCTATTTGTGTGTCGATACCATGAGCTCATTAATCAAATTTCTTTTCTGATGATTGAAATGGAGCCAGGCTTTGACTTTATCATGCAGATAAATCGGCAGCCCATCCTCTGAGCAGATATAATTTGTCATGCGTCATGCAGGGAGTTCGGTTCACCTGCCCACACTTAATAACCATGTGGAAGGAAGGCCAGCAGTCTGGTGATTCAGAGGACGTTTGCATTTTGTTTGCCTTTACAAACACCTGGTGGTTCTATTCATTAAAAGAGGGCAATTAACAGGCCACGTCACAGGTATATGCTCCTTAAAGAGAATTACGAGATATTAAAAAGCCGGGAGGGACTCCATTAGAGCTGACCTTTTCTTTTAGATTACTGATATTTGAGATTTAATTCAGAATTCAGTTCCTTTTTATTCTTATGGCTGGGGCCTTTTTGTACTGCTCTGAAATGGGGTTTCCTGCAGCCTGCAGGTCATTAATTATGATCTTTATAAATTAAATTAAGAAGATGTCACTGGTTGATTTTTTTTAATCTTCCTCCCACACAGGTTAACAGACTAGCTGACATATTACCTAGGGAACTGTGGGAAAATATGGTCTCTTTTGTGTGTCTGGATAATTATGCATAGTATATAACAACCTTTTGGGAAATTAATCAAATGAATACAGTACAATAACAACAATGCAATATATATTTTGAGGGAAAGGTGTAACATTGTGTTGGGTTAAATGTACCTAATCTATCTAATCTAAAAGGGTGGACCCTTTTAGATTAGTATCTAATCTAAAAGGGTGGACCTTAATATCTATATAACTCTACATTACATGCCACAGCTAATGGTGAACTATTTAACATAAAGGAGATACGGACTCTGAAACAGAAAATAAACTACTGTATCTTTACTGATAAAAATGGCCAGAGCAAAATGTGACATGGGGTATAATACACTGAACAAAATTATAAACGCAACACTTTTGTTTTTGCCCCCATTCATCATGAGCTGAACTCAAAGATCTAAGACTTTCTCTATGTACACAAAAGGCCTATTTCTCTCAAATATTGTTCACAAATCTGTCTAAATATGTGTTAGTGAGCACTTCTCCTTTGTCGAGATAATCCATTCACCTCACAGGTGTGGCATATCAAGATGCTGATCAGACAGCATGAGTATTGCACAGGTGTGCCTTAGGCTGGCCACAATAAAAGGCCTCTCTAAAATGTGCAGTTCCATCACACAGCACAATGCCACAGATGTCGCACATTTTGAGAGAGCGTGCAATTGGCATGCTGACTGCAGGAATGTCCACCAGAGCTGTTGCCCGTGAACTGAATGTTCATTTCTCTACCATAAGCCGTCTCCAAAGGTGTTTCAGAGAATTTGGCAGTACATCCAACCGGCCTCACAACCGCAGACCACGTGTAACCACACCAGCCCAGGACCTCTACATCCAGCATCTTCACCTCCAAGATCGTCTGAGACCAGCCACCCGGACAACTGCTGCAACAATCGGTTTGCACAACCAAAGAATTTCTGCACAAACTGTCAGAAACCGTCTCAGGGAAGCTCATCTGCATGCTCGTCATCCTCATCGGGGTCTCGACATGACTGCAGTTCGTCGTCGTAACCGAATTGAGTGGGCAAATGCTCACATTCGATGGCGTCTGGCACATTGGAGAGGTGTTCTCTTCACGGATGAATCCCGGTTTTCACTGTACAGGGCAGATGGCAGACAGCGTGTATGGCGTCGTGTGGGTGAGCGGTTTGCTGATGTCAATGTTGTGGATTGAGTGGCCCATGGTGGCGGTGGGGTTATGGTATGGGCAGGCATGTGTTATGGACAACGAACACAGGTGCATTTTATTGATGGCATTTTGAATGCACAGAGATACCGTGACAAGATCCTGAGGCCCATTGTTGTGCCATTCATCCACGACCATTGCCTCATGTTGCAAGCATGATAATGCACGGCCCCATGTTGCAAGGATTTGTACACAATTCCTGGAAGGTGAAAACATCCCAGTTCTTGCATGGCCAGCATACTCACCGGACATGTCACCCATTGAGCATGTTTGGGATGCTCTGGATCGGCGTATACGACAGCGTGTTCCAGGTCCTGCCAATATCCAGCAACAACATACAGCCATTGAAGAGGAGTGGACCAACATTCCACAGGCCACAATAAACAACCTGATCAACTCCATGCGAAGGAGATGTGTTGCACTGCGTGAGGCAAATGGTGGTCATACCAGATACTGACTGGTTTTTGGACCCCCCCGGACCCCCCCAATACAGTGAAACTGCGCATTTTCGAGTGGCCTTTTATTGTGGCCAGCCTAAGGCACACCTGTACAATACTCATGCTGTCTGATCAGCATCTTGATATGCCACACCTCTGAGGTGGATGGATTATCTCGGCAAAGGAGAAGTGCTCACTAACACAGATTTAGACAGATTTGTGAACAATATTTGTGAGAAATAGACCTTTTGTGTACATAGAGAAAGTCTTAGATCTTTGAGTTCAGCTCATGATGAATGTATGCAAAAACAAAAGTGTTGCGTTTATAATTTTTTTCAGTGTATAATGTTTGTAAGAAGCGTAGTCTAGCTTATGTTTCCAGTTGAACATTTATTGAAACAAAGGTATAACTGTGTGTCCAAATGTTTTTTCCTACTGAAAAGATACCCTGATGTAACCCTTGCTATTGGCACACGCTATTGATCAGCTGATTGGTTAGTAACTAGATAACCCATGAATTGAGCTGTCATTGCCATTGCATCACACACACACACACACACACACACACACACACACACACACACACACACACTCACTCACTCACTCACTGCCTCACTGAGAAGCAAGCATCTATTGCTCTGTCTGATTCACACCCACACATACAAACACACATACACACACACATTAACTCACTGAAACACCACCTCCACCCACATACATTTATTTATTCGTTATATTTCCTAATTCAGTTTGACGAATGAGTGACAGCTTGACACTTCATTCGGCAAGATTAATAGAACGACACAATATTTACGTGGCAGAGACAGCCAATTATCCCACCATCTATCATCCAGATTATCTTTCTGATTGAAAACTACTCGTCCATGTAATCGGAATTATTTGGAATTAGAAGGGAATTTATGGCTTCTTGTGTCACTTTTCCTGGACGGTGGTAAATTAGAAATATTAGATACATGAAGAGAGTGCAGGAAAGGGGTAAATAGAAGCTGAGAATGAATGTCACATGCATGGTTTTATTTCACTTGGGCTGTTTGAGATGGTGTGAACCCAACCATTTTCAAAACATTATTTGATAGGTTTATGTCAACATTTTAAATTGTTTAAACCTGAAAAATTGAACATTCTGTAGACATTGTGATCCTCATTTCTAGTAGCAAGATTCAGTGTCCATTACATATTTAATTTGTAAATTATTCTTACAAAGGGATAGAGCAATGGGTATAATGGTTTTACTGCTTTTTCACCTTGGTCGATCTGTGTTGAAGTTTTAAAGACAGTGAAAGAGTTGATCTTATCATAAGAAACAGAGTATCGACCTGTATCGATCTTATGCTATTTTTTAAATGTCTATCTCACTCACCAAAGAAGCTGTTAAGTTGTTTGCTCCTTTCCTTCAACCCCTGTCCCTCAAAATACCTCCATCAGTTTATCTTCTGCCACACTAACTTGTGTTCTTTCACATCTGTGCTTCTTTCTTTCTTTCTTTCTTTCTTTCTTTTTCCCTCTGCAATCCAATGGGTTGTGGGCTTTCAGGGGGCAGTTGAAGACAAACAGGTGGAACACTGCCCCGCAAACTGTTTACCCTGACTTTTGACTACCTCATCTTCCCACCATACCAACTCCCTTTGTTAGATGTCCTCTCTGTTTAACTTGACTTTACTTCCAAACCCATCCCTCCATTATCTCTTCTCACCACTTGCTGTGTAATACTGTATAAATTCACACAACTCTGACCATTGTCAGACATTGTTGTGGATAGTCACAAGAGCCTCAGCTGTGTGTATGACTGGTCAACCAAACCCTGCATCACTCACCTATTCCTTCAGCTGAGACTCTATACAGAAAGCTATTATACAGTAGAGAGACCAATTTTGCATCATACTTAGGAATTCTATACTATCCCAATCTGGAGGAATGTAATCTTGCTTATAAATGCTTTATAAATAAATAGCAAATGAATAGAAAACAAGATGTATAAATTAATCAATAAAGGACTGAAAGATAAATGTATGAACTTCCACTCTAGTATGTTTAATATATGATTAAGATTGACTGAGCATTTTCCTTTGTTAGCCTTTAGAAATTAAATTTAAAAAGTTATGGTTTATCCACTTAGTAATCCTGGCACTCTAAGGCCTTAGGCTCAGTAGTTTCTTGTGTTAAAAATAGCGAAAATTGCCACCTATAACTGTGTTGCAGTGGTTTGATCTCATTGGCCAGACTTGTAAATAGGATTATGCCATCCTTATATAGTGCTTTCACAGCTAGCTTGTTTATTTTTATCCTCTTATTAGGGGAGTTAGATCCTTAAAGGGTGCCAAAATTATCCTGCAAATTGCTGACAATGAAAAATGAAAGGTCCCTAACGGTTATTATAAGCAATCTGTCTGCATTGAAGCACAATGTGACTGCTGTGCTTGCGATACCAAAGGGGTGACCTCGTGAGATGGAGGGAGAGAGACACGCTGAAAGTCAGCGATTCAGTAAGAGGACAGACAAACAGACAGACAAACAGACAGACAGACAGACAGACAGAGAGACAGACAGAGAGACAGACAGACAGAGTCCACGTCCACCATCATGGTTACATCTATATGATAACAACCTGGTAGGAAGTTAATAGCTAATGATTAAAACAATTGTAGAGTTAAAACACGCAGTTGATATCTCCTATGTAGTAGTTATCCTTTTTAATACCTTTTGAATGTTGAATATTATTGCAAGGAGCACAGTTTAATTAATGCATTATTAACTGTAGTGTGCAGTTGGAAGACATGGAAATATCTTATGAGTTTATCATACACTTATGTGCATGTCTTTATACTGTACTAAACATAAGATATTTCCATCACAAACTTTTAGCTAAAGTACAACTAAGTAATCGTGTATTCATTAAATTGTGCCGCATGCAACATTCAACATTCAAAAATGTGTTAAATTGGATATTAACACGATAATAAAGAAATGTGATTTTCTACTAAAGTATGTATTATCATTCTTTAACAGCCAGTTATAGTACAGTCTCTGTTGATTTCCTCAAACAAAGCGGTGTGCAGCTCTTTCTTTTGGTAGTGTACAATATTACTAGGAGTTGGGCAAGCTAGATCACTCTACTGGTCCCCTCCTTTAACCCTGGGGAACAAATTAACTGTGTCTTACTGTCGGCTTCCCCGTAACCTTTCCCAATCCTGGGTGACATTTGTATTTTCCTGCGCCCTGCAGGGCCCTGGGCCAAGACGTATGGTGGCTGGTGAGGAAGACAAGATGCAAAGATGCTGCATATGTAAAATAACAGCGTCTGTCTGTCTGTCTGTGTTCGGAGCAGGAGAGAGGAGAGAGAGAGAGACCGCCCAGCTGTTGAGTGAAAGCTTCCTCTAGTGTGAAATGGAGATACTCTGGTGGAGGCAGCAGTTGAGGTTGTGACCCTAGAACATGGCACAGATTCACAACTCTGTCTGGGAACTGTCTGGAGAGAGATGGATGGAAACACAGGTGCTTCTATTTTCTACCCCAAATTTATTTTAAATGGGGTTGATGCTTCTGTTTTTCCAAAAATATTTGTCAGTATTTAATATTGTTGTGACAATGATCAGGGATCACTGACAGTTTTGTTTTTTAACAAGGCCAGCTATGCCATTAGTTTGGATATTTTCAGTATTCTTTAAACAACTTGTAGATGATCATCTTAAACATTCAACCCCCTAAACAAAATGACGAGGATGAGGTTAGGGTTTGGTTGGTAGTTGAAGGGATGGAGCTAAGGTTTCTTAGCTGCTTCAAAAGGATGAGTCTAAGTTTGTTAGATAGCATAAGGGATGGGATTAACTACAAAAATGTGTCTAAGTTTGTTAGATAGCATAAGGGAAGGGATTAACTACAAAATCTCCTGCAACTGGCAGAACTACAGTAGTTTTCAGTCGGTGATTGATTTGTGTGAATCTGCCATAGATCTCACCAGTAACCTTAACTGGGAGGGGTTCAGAGACAATAACTTGATGCTGACACATCTTTTTAGCTAGTTCACACGCTAAAGCTATGTTCTGCTTTGTGACCTCTGACCGTTTTATCTTAATGTTGTTAGTGCCAAAGCGTATAACAATATCTCAATCCTCTGTACTTGCCAGTTTAAGTCCTCGCCAGCGCCAACCCCAGGTTATCCTCTACGTTTGTAGCTTTCCCCCCTTGTTAACAACGTATGATCACCAGTTGATTCTTCAGGCTAATATTGTAGAAAAGTGACTAGGGTTTTTCTGGGCCTCTGGTAGAAAGTGTCTGCTTAAACCCAATAAGAGACTCAGGCTCTGATTCTGACTCATTATCTAATGGGGAAAACTTCTTGAAAGTCTCTGCTAGCTCAATGGGTGACCCAAGTTTACTAGTAGCACAGCAGTTCGACAGTAACCATAAGAAAGCTGGTTGTGAGGACTGTGCAGGGGCATCAACAATACCACTGCTATTTCTGACTGGTTTTGTGCTTTTCTACACTAAGATAACTCTTGCCTTATAATTTTATCTGAGGCAAGCCTTCTGACGTTGCTATATTTACCAAGGTGATAGTTTTCCTTAATGTTAAAATTGCAACTGCTATGTGAAGGCATAATGCTACTTAACTGTCTTTCTTACTGGGTCTCACCCATAAAAAGAACAAAGCCTGACCTGCTGAATAGTGACAGACTCCATCCTAGCTGGAGTGGTGCTCTTCTTTTATCCAGAAACATTGACAAGAGCCTGTCCTGTAGTCTCTGATCATAAACTGGACGTGATTGGCCTGTGGAAAACCTGGCTTAAGCCGGATGATTTTATTCTCATAAATGAGGCCTCTCCTCCTGGTTACACTGGTGACAATATACCCTAGTCGTTCTGGAAAGAGGAGGTGTTGCTTATTTGCAACACCAAATATCAATTCATATTCAAATGGCTTGGTGTCTGTCTTCTGAGGTTTTAGTCATGAAAGCTATGCAGGTTACTGAATCACTTTTCATAGTTCAATTTACAAGCCCCCTGGGCCGTGCACAATGTTCCTCAATTCTCAATACACAGAGTTCCCACAATTCTTATTTGACCTTGGAGTCATGGCAGATAATATTCAAATTTTTGGCGACTTCAATATTCACATAGCGAATTCCAATGACACTCTCGAAAAGGCCTTTGGAGACATGACTCAGTGAGTTTTGTCCAACATGTTACAGGACCTACACATTGCCAAAACTATAACTTGGACATGCAGTAGTTGTGCCCATGGAAAATATATTTTGGATCTAACTGTTTTTACTCAGGGTGTTTTGCAGGTGGTTGGTGTCCCTTTGGTGATCTGGTGCTGGTTAGGTGGGTTAGTCGATTTCCTGTCTCGTTGGCCCTGTTCCAGGTTACCTTCAGATGAGCCAGCTACTCCTGAACCACCCCGTCTCAGTCCCTATTTAAACGCTACATATGCAGCGATATGTTTCGCTGGGGGATCAGCCTGTCCTATCACAGTCCCAGTTTTATACTTTGCTTTTCTTTATCTGAGGAGGGACTATGGTCAGTCTGAATTTTATGCTGAGGTATCATTTTGGATCCAAGGAATGCTCCCTCAAATTTTTCTGGTGTCATGTTCAATCTTACGTGTCTCTTTTGGGGCATAATGCCCCAGGGGGATTTTAAGCTGAAGATTCACCTACGAGCTGCAAAATGCCTCCGCTGCTCCGAAGGGGACACTTAACTTGTTGGCCTTCAATGTAACATTTACATTCAAGTCATCACCTCAGATTTTATAGAAATGTGATGGAAGCGTGTTCATTTGGCAGCATGTTCGGTTGAGTTTGATGCTTTGAATATAACACGCTCATCTGAAGTGAGATCCTGTCTGTAAATAGTAGATAAATTATGTTCAATTCTTCAGTTTGAACCTAATACAGTTGCAAAACTGTGTGTGTTTCACGGAAACATGTTTGTTTGGGTTTGAAGTAAACATATTTCAGCGTATCCTGTTCAGAGGAAGTCCATTTTTTACAGACTTCATTCCAAGATGAATAGGCCAAAGACTAAATCTGTTTTGCGTTTTTGATAGGCTTCGTGTTGCTGGCATCAAATTCAAATTGGGCATATATTGTTCAAGAAACAATAACATTTCTCAGTTTCAACCTTTGATGTGTTGTCTTTGTACCATTTTCTATTGAATATAGGGTTTCATTGATTTGCACATCATTGCATTCTGTTTTTCTTTACATTTTACAGTGTCCTAACTTTTTTGGAAATGGGTTTGTAGAAACGCATGGTATATACACACAGCAATAGGCCTACAAATATAAAAAAATAATTTGAACAACAGTGGATTTTATTAATAGGTAGTACCTGTATCAAGTCATTGTGTGTATTAATTTAGGTTTATGTAGGGTATATAGGTAGGGGTAGTGGTGGGTAGATGATAAACAGTAACAGTAGCAGCAGCAACATAATGTGATGAGTGTGGTGTGTTTATGTGGGGATCGGGGTGGTGTTTGTGAGGGTATGGGGTGTATTTTTTAGTTTGTATGTGGGCAGAGTCTAATGTGTGCATACAGTCAATACTATAGGGATGGCGCAAGGTTCAAATTTGGTTCAAGGTGTGATCTCTTTCTCAAATTAAAGACACTGTTAGCTGGTGATGACAGAACAAACAATTGTAATGATTGCTGCTTATAGTGTTACCTACAGAAATTAGATAATATCATTTACGCTTGCAGCACAAAGGCAGGCCTGGCATTGTTAAAATCATTTTCTGCACACTAATGTAGGCTGTCAGGGAGCCGCACAGGTCTAGTGTATAAGAGTTAAGTTCTAGGGATCTTATTCCTGTGTAGCCTGGGGAATCGTGGCGGGTTGGAGACTCATTTCCTCATCAAACACAGAGCGAGTGATTTGGAATATTTATGAGGGTCCCAATTTAAGTTAAACATTTAACAAAAAGCATCCGATTAAAATTAGACAGCAGAAAGAGTAAAAGTCCCTGTGGGCAAGCCAGGCAAAAAATGTAATGTGGAATGCTTGAGATGAATTAAAGTGCCATTTCGGAGACAGAGGGTCTCCAATTCTGGAATGGTCCTGAAAATACCTGATAGTGTTATATAATGAAAAGTATGTAGTCTATAGAATCATAATATAGATTAAAGCATTTATTTTTCATAATATTGCCTATTGCCTAAATTAATGATTTATTTAATTACAGTATAATTGTGTGTACAAATATTATAATGAATTAATTAATTTAGGCAATTGTATTCTTTATTAAAATAATTCTCGGTTTTACAAGCTTGTAAGATATGACTCCACCGTCTGTATGGCTTAGAGGAAGTTAATGAATTCCAACCCTTTTAATCCTAACATTATTTTTAATCCACGATTCTGATAAGGATCCTGATAAAATCTAAACATCCAGCTGTTGAATACAGATGAATTACAAAGCTCCTCTCAAATAGCGCCACATGCTGCATCATTAGGTAATGTAGGATATTAGTATCAAACTTAGGTCAGAGGTTTCGCTTCGTCCTTCTATCCCAGCAGATCAGTGAGTGGTAGAGGAGGGGGGAGGGTCACGGTGTCCCTGGCGCTCGCGACTGACACACTCTACTTTCTGTTTAATCACCGGGCCCTGAGGGACTTCCTGCAATCTATGAATCAGACTGAGAAAAAGTTCAGGTGCTCTATATCACTGGGAGACAAAGGAAATGGGCAGTGTGTGAGAGCGTATGTCTCTGATTTACAGCTTATTGCCATGGGCTCTGTTATGACAGCCAACACTGCAGACATCCACGCAGAGAGTGAAGAGAGAAATAGAGAGAGGCCCTGTTGGGATTTATTCCCCCATGCCTTTATGTTCGCCTCACTCGAGTACCTGCAAGGCCTTGGGTAAGAGACCTTTGCTGAAGGCTACAGGTTCCTTGGTTACTGATCATCAGGAAATGCTCCATGCTGCCATACACTGTTTAGGAATGCCGTTTCAGAATTATGCTGGACCCATTTCTCATTCTTGGCCCCTCGATAACGGCAGACCAGATATCTCAGGGATCTGTAAGTGCCTCAGCTATCAACTTGGTTTGAATTTCTCCATGCCACCAAATCAGCTGATCTGACTGACATACACATTCTTTGCAGATGATAAATGACTCTTAACTATGCATAGTCTATAGCGGTAGTTTGCACTCTCATCCTCCCAGAGTGGGAATCCAGTTTGTTTATGTTTTCAGTGGCAGCCTTCAGGGGAGTGAATGAGGCCTCTACCACAGAGATACAGCCTCAGGCCATCAGTTGCCCTCCAAAGCTCCATCTCCTCTTGAATCTGCATCCAATGGCTTGTGTACGTGTTTGTGTGCCTGTGTGTGCGTGTGTGTGCGTGCATGCATGTGTGCGTGAGTGTGTGTGTGGGTAGGGGACAGGGATACTGAGCAGAGGATCCCTGCTATGTGGAAGAGTGATAGTCAGGGATCATACGGCCCAGTCTCTGGCTTTTCATCTCAGCCCTGATGTGTCATTACTCAGCCTCTCGTCAGTAGATGCAGGAGACTACATGAATGTGTATACCACTGATGATTCACAATCACATCACAGCCACAGTTAAATTATATCTGCCAGAGGAGATAGGAGTGGATGGATTGTCAATACAGTTCATCATTGTATGGCAGTTGCTGTATTTCTATCTGACTATGGATATACGGTAGAACCAAGATAGCACATGTGTGCATGTGGAGATACAGGAAGGGAACATATAAAAGCACGGTAAAGTAGCAAGATTTGGACCTAAGGACGATAAGACTGGAATTAAAACAGGAAAGGGATTATCTTACGATCGGAGAAAGTTCATAGAAATCAACAAGGAATGCGAGACTCTTGAGCTGGCTTAACAACCAGGTCTCTCTTGAAAAAAACACACCCCTTGACAACCTGCCTGCATCCACAACAGGCCTTCATTTGAGTCAATTAGAGGCAAAAGCCCTCTCAGTCTCATAGAGCTCTGTAGCGAGGGCTGAACGACAATAATTGAGAGTCAGTTGTTAACACCTGTTAGTGGTAAGCATTAAGAGAATTTATGACTGCTTCTGATTTATTATAATGTCCCTCTGGTTGATGCAAATGGTTTTTTCGCTATTATCTTACAGCCTGGAATGAAGGTCCTCCAAAGGCAGCCCTCCCATGGTTCTCTTGTGATCTCATTTTCTCTGCAGAGGGGTGAGCTGGTACCCTCCCTGTGATCAGGTTGGCAGGAGGGAGGTGTAGCAGCCGTCCCATTGACCTCTGGGTAAATCTATCCATGGTTGGCGGCCCATGTGGCCTGTACAGAACGATGGCGGGGCATGGATGACTGAAGCAATAGGGCTGTGATTAGCTGACACTGCTGCTCCATTTTGCAAGCTGGTCTGTTCTTGGGCAGAGGAGCTGAAATGGGAATGAAGGTATTGATCCCGCAGCCTTTACGAGAATGACACGCACAAGCTATTTTTGTATGGGGGAACACACTGCTGGCGAAAGCATTATGGCTGCGACGTAGATAAGCTTTTCAAACAGTGGATCGGACACATTGTCTATTACAGGAGATCCCAAACTTTTTTGGCCCGTGACCCCATTTTCATAGAAAAACTAAAATTCAAAACCATACCATCTTAAAATAATAAGAATGTAAGCCTTATCAATGACCAATGTTCCTTTTTTTTATTAAAGATATGACAGTCTGTAAGAAATTTTTTTTGTGGGGGTTTTCCTATTTAAAGACTAGTTTTACTGTTTTACGGAACGTAAACATAACAATGTTCTGATATGATTTTACAATAAACAGTGCAAAAGTAATGCGATTAACAATAAACATATTTGTATCAAGTGCTACAAATGAGGCTCACTATATAATAATAATACCAGTGGCTCTGTTGCAGTCTTTCTCTGGTGTAAATATAATCAATGGACTGAATCCAGTTGATGAAACTTTACTTCAGCAACATGCCTAAAGGTAAAGGACTGCCTAAAGCGTCCTTTACCTTTTATGCATTTGTTCTGTAAAAGGTGGGTAAACTGTCATGCTAAATACAAAAGGGTTGTGTAATATTTTTACTAGAATTTCCCCCCTCCCCACTATGAGGGCATGATTTATGGTGAATCCTCCACCAGTATTTAATGTAAATGCAGCAGACCCTCAAACACTCGGATGGTTGAAGTTCCCATTCATTTTAATGGTTGCTGATAATGTCCGATCCCAGGCTAGTCTCCATATTCTGTAAACAACCAAAGTTCTCTGTGTTAAGCCAAATTTACCAGACAAACCAGTGACTGAACAAATAAGCAGACGGCATGATGGCAATCACACAACAGGCATGACGTAAGTGTTTTGGGTTATTACTGGCATGCTGTGACCAGAGCATTGCCGACAGCTTGTGTTTCCAGCCGTACTATTTTCACTCACGCCACTTTCTGAACTCTCCTCCACTCTTTTTGCATAAAGTAATTGGTGTTAGCAGTGCATTGCTTGAGTTTCACTCTGAGAGGAGAGATTAGGGTATAAAAGAGCTAAGTCAGTGCTCAGGCATTCACAATGCCTGCATCTGTCATTGAGCTTGCGTGGATCAGGGCTGACAGTGATGAATATTTGGCCAAAAGTTTGCATTACACATAATGATTTTCCCTAATGAGAATTGATGAATGCAAGCAGGACTGGGGTGTGTGTGATGAGAGGAGGGACCATTCATTAGCATCAAGTCATGCTACTGTAAGCTGAACTGGGCTGGGCTCAACCGGGCTGGGCTTGCATTCTGAGGGGAAAGATCTACCACTTTATTTCAATCTCACTAGTCATTTCAGAGATGAAAGTTCCTCTATTTGGAACTCAATTAAGAATTGTTGGGAAAAAAAAGGTCCAATCAACAAAAAAGCTCCTTACTTATGAGAGATGGATTTGCATACATTTTATGAAGCTACAATAGACCTACCTCGCAATTACACGCATTTCCTGTTTTGAGATCGTACATTTTCCGTCAGAGATAATTGTTTTCCTGTCCATCCGCACTTATAATAACAACTGGGCACTCAACTCACAGACGTGGACAGGATCACTATAGATGTTCCAATATTCAAGCATCCATATGCATGAAACCTGAGTAAACACCTGGGTGTGGGACAGGCTGCCGCGGCCTTACCGACTGCCTTCCTGTGAAGGGGAGCGGCTGCACTAACAGATGGCACGGTGGGGTTTGAAAAGCGATTGCCCTGAACGAGCCCCAGGCAGCCCCAGAAGTCAACGTTGAGCCTCCTCTCCACATGTGGCCAGTCAAGAAGGACATTAAGTGGGTAATAGTAGTTAATAGTGAACCAGGTCATTAGTATCATGTGTGTAGCTTTATGGGCCTCACCATCAGCCTGTGTACACAAGGGGTTGTGGTCGGCTTCCACAGGTTTAACGTTTACTACACAGCACATGATCGCCACCAATAATATATAATGAGAACCCAATATCTCACAGACTTGGACAAACATTGTGCAATGCCGTGGGTGCTTAATGGTTGTTGCAATGATAGATTACATTTTCAATGGAAACTATTTTTGCATAATATTAGCATAATATATTGTAAATTCTAGAAAACTGTCTATTCGCTGAAGCATGCAAATTTCTCCCCTTTCCTGCCTATGCAAGTTCTGTCAGACTCAGGCGTCATTACAGAAAAAAATGAAATAAGTGATGCTTTTAATAATTTTTAATCACCTCTGCAGGCTTGTTATTTGAGAGGATTAATGGTTTAAATAACCCTGGTCAGTCAGTTTTCTGCTCCCAGCCTCTCACTTAAATGAGGGAAAACTTGTGGGATACTAAGCATACTTGAGGCATACTAGGAACCAGTGTTTCATTTCAACAAGTTAGTACCTGTGATGTACTAACTACCTTGCTTGAGATTGATGATAAAAAATCTACTGGTGTTGATATGCTTGACCTGTTTTTACTGCAGCTTTCCGCCCCCTTGATTGCTGAATCATTAACACATTTTTATCTGACGATCATGTCTGGTATTATCCCCAGGGTTTGGAAGGCAGCCCATGTGCTCCCTCTCTACAAAGGTGGTGACCCTTCAGTCCCAAATAATTACCACCCTATCTCTAAACTTTCTTACCTAGGAAACATTTTTGAATCTCTTAATCATCCCTCAGCTGAAATCTTTCCAATCTAAGTGTTCATCAATCAGGAAAGGCTGTCATAGCACTGTTTCTGCTGTTTCACAGATTATAAATGATAGTCAACAGTTTGGATGAAATGCAATATTATGGTTTTCTTTTCTTTTACTGTTAACCACTCATGATGAATTAAAATTGAAATTGGCTTGGATCAGCCTGCATGTAACTGGTTTAAAATTGCAACATGACTGACAGGACACAGTGTTTATTTTCTGGTGGTGTTGGGTCACCTTTACCTGGTGTCCCACAGGGTTTAATTTTGGGTCCTGTACTTTTCCATGCTACAGTTTATAAACAGTATAAACAGTACTGGTTTGCCTGTAAAACATAGTATCATTTGCCCTACTAACTATACTATTGTGTACAGTATTCTGTTTTCCTTTATGTTCAGGATGTATATGAACTACAGAATGACTGTCTTATTCAATAGAAATCCTTTATTGAACTTAAACTAGTCTTAAATGTGGATAAAAGTAAGTACATTGTGTTGTTTTCTAGAACACACAAAAAAGAAAACAATTATCTCATCCTACTCTGTGCTATCATGACAACCAGATTGGCCATCGGTATGACTGAAAAGCTCAGTTTTAAATATTATATTGATTATCACTTATTGTATTAGCTGATATTAAAGATGGGTTTCTATAGAAATAGGCCATACCTCTCACTTAAAGGAAAATTATCTTTTGGTATATACAGTATCTCACGGAAGTGAGTACACCCCTCACATTTTTGTAAATATTTGATTATATCTTTTCATGTGACAACACTGAAGAAATGACACTTTGCTACAATGTAAAGTAGTGAGTGTACAGCTTGTATAACAGTGTAAATTGGCTGTCCCATCAAAATAACTCAACACATCCATTAATGTCTAAACCGCTGGCAAAAAAGTGAGTACACCCTTAAGTGAAAATGTCCAAATTGGGCCCAATTAGCCATTTTCCCTCCCCGGTGTCATGTGACTCGTAAGTGTTACAAGGTCTCAGGTATGAATGGGGAGCAGGTGTGTTAAATTTGGTGTTACCACTCTTATACTCCCTCTTACTGGTCAATGGAAGTTCAACATGGCACCTCATGGCAAATAACTCTCTGAGGATCTGAAAAAAAGAATTGTTGCTCTACATAAAGATGGCCTAGGCTATAAGAAGATTGCCAAGACCCTGAAACTGAGCTGCAGCATGGTGGCCAAGACCATACAATGGTTTAACAGGACAGGTTCCACTCAGAACAGGCCTCGCCATGGTCGACCAAAGACGTTGAGTGCACGTGCGCATATCCAGAGGTTGTCTTTGGGAAATAGACGTATGAGTGCTGCCAGCATTGCTGCAGAGGTTGAAGGGGTGGGGGGTCAGCCTGTCAGTGCTCAGACCATACGCCGCACACTGCATCAAATTGGTCTGCATGGCTGTCGTCCCAGAGGGAAGCCTCTTCTAAAGAAGATGCACAAGAAAGCCCGCAAACAGTTTGCTGAAGACAAGCAGATTAAGGACATGGATTACTGGAACCGTGTCCTGTGATCTGATGAGACCAAGATAAACTTATTTGGTTCAGATGGTGTCAAGCGTGTGTGGCGTCAACCAGGTGAGGAGTACAAAGACAAGTGTGTCTTGCCTACTGTCAAGCATGTTGGTGGGAGTGTCATGGTCTGGGGCTGCATGAGTGCTGCCGGCACTGGGGAGCTACAGTTCACTGAGGGAAGCATGAATGCCAACATGTACTGTGACATACTGAAGCAGAGCATGATCCCCTCCCTTTGGAGACTGGGCCGCAGGGCAGTATTCCAACATGATTACGACCCCAAACACACCTCCAAGACGACCACTGCCTTTCTAAAGAAGCTGAGGGTAAAGGTGATGGACTGGCCAAGCATGTCTCCAGACCAAAACCCTCTTGAGCATCTGTGGGGCATCGTCAAATGGAAGCGCAAGGTCTCTAACATCCACCAGCTCCGTGATGTTGTCATGGAGGAGTGGAAGAGGACTCCAGTGGCAACCTGTGAAGCTCTGGTGAACTCCATGCCCAAGAGGGTTAAGGCAGTGCTGGAAAATAATGGTGGCCACACAAAATATTGACACTTTGGGTCCAATTTGGACATTTTCACTTAGGGGTGTACTCACTTTTGTTGCCAGCGGTTTAGACA
>JACXGI010000160.1:152211-180269 GCA_016801175.1 Esox masquinongy | reverse complement strand
TCTCTCCTTTTTATCTGCTTTCAGGTGTGATTTTTATATTGCCCACACCTGTTACTTGCCCCAGGTGAGTTTAAAGGAGCATCACATGCTTGAAACAATCTTATTTGTCCACAATTTTGAAAGGGTGCCAATAATTTTGTCCAGCCCATTTTTGGGGTTTTGTGTGCAATTATGTCCAATTTGCTTTTTTTCCTTCTTTTTTTCGTTTTGTTCCAATACACACAAGGGGAATAAACATGTGTATAGCAAAACATGTGTTAATGCAATACTTTTCTGTGAGAAATACTTGATTTTCTGGAAAAATTTCAGGGGTGCCAACATTTTTGGCCATGACTGTAAAACACAGTCATTTGAGCCCTGGTTATTCTGCTAACTGGAGGTAAAACACAGTCATTTTATGTCACATATCTAAACTGTACATTTGATTAGATGATTGTTTTCTATGATAATCTATATTATTCACCATCCTGCAGATCCCAGATATGCTAAGAGTGGGGGCCAAGAAATACTTTGGACAGACGGCTCTGGGGGGGCCTTTCCATGTCATTCTGTAAGTCAGTATTGGTACCTGCTGCCTATGTAGCCTTTATAAGCTGTGTAATAACAAATAGTCTTTTCCCAGTATTGGCTGTGCCTGCCTAGTAATGTGTTATGTTATGTCTAAGGAGCCTTTATAACCAGAGTATGACCTGTGTTTGCTCCCCAGTATTAGCTTTGCCTGCCTGGTGGTACTTCTGTGTGTGTTCAGGCTCTGTGAAGTGCAGAGAGAGACAGATGTAATGGCTGTTTGTCTGGTGCTTGCCTGGAGTAATGTCCTGTTCTTTGCCCGAGGATTTCCAGTGCTGGGGCCTTATGTCATTGTGATACAGAAGGTATGTAAGGGTAAGCATTTGCATTAAGTCACCGTTGAGTGAGATTTTGTTGTTTTGATTCCCAGGTTTTACTGTTGCTGTGGTGTTTTGTCTCATTTCCTCCTAGATTATATTTGGAGATCTGACCAAGTTCATGTGGCTGAGCTTCATCATGCTCATAGGGTTTTCCACCTGTGAGTACACTCTGTTGAACAAAGACAGCACCAGCAAATATTGATGTTTAAATGAGCAAACTGTTGACAACTGAATTGAACCCCTGGTTGTTTTCTCTCCCAGCTATGTGGATGGTGTACATGACTCAGCTGCAAGGCTCCCTCCCTCAGTACCGCTCTTACCCCATCACTCTGTTCTCCCTGTTTGAGCTGAGTGTGGGTCTCATTGATCTGCCAGTGGACCAGACCATTGCAATTGCCCCTATTGTCTTTGTGCTACACTGCACCTTGTCTCTGACCTTGTGCTCATTGTTGATCAACCTACTGGTAGCCATGATGAGTGACACACACTGGAGAGTATCCCAGGAGAAGGAAGAGCTCTGGCGGACTCAGGTGACACACATGCACAGACACACACTGTCTAGACAGTTTTGCTTAAAACCATAATGAGCATTTGCTGTGTCGCTGGTTGACAAGTGGCTGAGCGGAAATTCCCCATGGGCGAGGCCAACTGGTCAGCATACCCTGGGGAGAGGGGCTGCATTGTTGACTGGGATTTCCGTGGATTATATTTGATGAAATTGGGGAAGGGAGGAATAAGTCAAATAAATAATAATCCTTCTGTCTCTGTGTAGGTGGTGGCCACCACCCTGATGTTGGAGAGGAGACTACCCCGTTGCCTGTGGCCCCGGCTGGGGGTGTGTGGCCTGCCCTACGGCCTGGGGGAGCAATGGTACTTACGGTAAGACAAAGAGAGTGCTCGGCTCATATGTTTTTAGTGAAAAATTAAGTGCATATACTGGAAAAAGGAAAAACATGCACTCACTGAAATGTTCATTATGTTTTAATGTCTTTTACCTTTTTTATTAAAAAATAAAAAACTCACAATAATCTGGTTGCATAAGTGTGCACACCCTTAAACTAATACTTTGTTGATTTTATTACAGCACTCAGTCTTTTTGGTTAGGAGCATTAGCGTGGCACATCTTGACGTGGCAATATTTGCCCACTATTCTTGGCAAAAGCGCTCCAAATCTGTCAGATTGCGAGGACATCTCTTGTGCACAGCCCTCTTCAGATCACCCCACAGATGTTCAACTGGATTCAGGTCTGGGCTCTGGCTGGGCCATTCCAAAATGTTAATCTTCTTCTGGTGAAGCCATGCTTTTGTGGATTTGGATTTGTGCTTTGCGTCGTTGTCGTGATGAACTTGCTCTTCATCTTCAGCTTTCTAACGGACGCCTGAAGGTTTTGTGCCAAAATTGCCTGGTATTTGGAACTGTTCATAATTCCCTCCACCCTGACTAAGGCCCCGGTTCCAGCTGAAGAAAAACAGCCCCAAAGCATGATGCTGCCACCACCATGCTTCACTGTGGGTATAGTGTTCGTTGGGTGATGTGCAGTGTTGTTTTTGCGCTAAACATACCTTTTGGAATTATGGCCAAAAAGTTCAACCTTGCTTTCATCAGACCATAACACATTTTCCCATGTGCTTTTGGGGGACTTGATGTTTGTTTTTGCATACATCAGCCAGGCTTGGATGTTTTTCTTTGTAAGGAAAGGCCGTCTTGCCACCCTACCCCATAGCCCATTCATATGAAGAATACGGGAGAGGGGTGTGTAGACTTTTTATATCCACTGTATATACTATAGGCTTTATATTCTAAAGAATCAAATACCCTTTCCTCCTTTGCAGAGTTGAGGATCGTAATGACCCACTTTTGCAAAAGGTGCATCGCTACATCCAGGCCAAGGATAATCAGAGCAAGGAGTTGGAGGACACGGAAAACAATGTCATGTCGAAAGGACCATAACCCTACCCTCATACCATCAGGTCTGCTGGCAGATGATTGGCCACATCACATCAGGGTTTAAACTGTAGTTGTTATGTACCGTAGGCTACGTGTTGTGTAGTATTTTTTATGCATTACTGTGTCTTAACAAATTATTGTATTATCCTGGCCGCCACTCTGGTACTAGCTGTGAGTTTTTATTCAGCACCAAAGACTGGTCTCTAAGTAAATATGATAGCTAGAGATAGAACTACTGCATATATATAGACTGCACTACAGGTTTGATTGAAGAAGAGCTCTATCATTTTTCCATTCTTCTCGTATGTTACTTTTTTGTTGGTAAGTAGAACAAATGAACACTTTATTACCCTGACAAATGGTAGATATGTGTCTCTTAAATGATTTTCAATCACAATACAAAACCTAATGATTGGTTAAAACACATCAGGATGTAGATCATTATAACTTTTAAATAATTAATAAAGCATATAAAACATCTTACCAAACAACAAATAAGTGCAAGATGTATAATTTCTATATTTATTTTATAAGTCAAAATTCAAAAGCACAAGAGTATGAAGGCTACTTAATTTCATAAGTTTAATCTGATTATGTATCACATTCCTGATATTATATGATGAATGATAGACTAATGGAATACAGTTTGATCAAGGTTATTGATGGAGATGCATAATCATGATGTAAAATTGTATTGATTTAGAATGAATGATATATGACATAGATACTGTTTTAGAAGGTAGCTTGGTCTGCTTCTGGTTGGTTGGTGGCAGTAACCATGCACCCTGTTGACTACATGTTGAGCCTGCTAATCATGATGATCAACAGACTACCTGAATCATATGTGTTATTGCTGGGCTGTAACAGAAGCATACTACAGCTCTTAAAGACCAGAGCCTGGTGATGTAGTAGTCTGTCCTTTAGTGACCTTTTGACAGATGTAGAAGGTGCTGACATGACAAGGTGAAGAGTTCCAACTTCTCTCTGGAGGATCCCTGCCCATTATTATGCCACAGTCGTATTGTCCACTGGACTCTGACCAGTAACTATCAATGAGAGGAGGAGAGGGAATGGCTCAGTTTTGTCCATACTAACACATAACAATTCTGGATGATATGGTATATATGAAGGATAATTCATGCATCATCCTCATCATCAACAGTTGTGTCCCTCACCTGTGTCCCAGTGCAGTGTTGTTCACCCAGACCCAGGTCCCTGTTCTCTGCCTCAGGCCGATCCAGTACATCAGGTTCCCCTTCTGCGTTAGGAAGGTCTGGAAGAATCATTTGTTGTTACCAGTTGGTCGCTAAATGTTTGTTTTACTAAAATCCTTGGTCGCTGTTATAGAATTTGGGTAAAAAGAAGTAGTGCAGAGTTACAATTGTAGTGGACCAACCTGGACTCTTTGGTTAGTTATGATGGCCAGATCTCCCCCTCTCCTTTTACACTCATCCCTGCTCTCGTTCCACGTCCTTCTGTTCTTGGAGAGGAAGTAGCAGGTGCTTTCAAAGGAAAGCCAGCCCTTTTCACATTTGTTGCAGTCCGAAACTGGATTAAAGAAAAAAAAGTGCTTTTAAACAATAATGTACATTTCAGTTCCCACCTCAGGCTACAGTCAGGTACATTTCAGTCATAAGCCTGGAATTAGGTTGACATTTTGTAGACATCTTGAGCTTCAGATCCATCCACTGACAACCAACTTTGGCAGCTTTATAATACCATTCATTAGGCTACATTAGACCAACACCACAAAGTACTGAACTCACCAAGGCTGAGTTGTTCTGAGTAATGTGCTTGGCATTTCTGGAGGCTGCACATCTGAAAGGACTGAGACAACTCCTCCTTCCCATCATTCCTTTCACCATTCACAATACCCCCCTCCTCTTTGGCCTCAATCCACTTTTCAGTCTCATGGCAGACCGGGGGCTGGGATTGCACTACAAAATGAAGAAAGAAAGAGTTGAAGTAAATAGTCTCACGTTACAATTTGTATTATTTCTTATTTGTTTTATCACACAGTTTAAAGGAGGCCATGTAATCCGACATACCAGATATTCTACCAAAGTAATACCAATGCTGTTTGTTTCTAAAACACAATTCTAGAATGTATTGCCATGACACTCACATTTGACACAGAGGGCAATGATGACCATCAGTAGAACCAGACAGATGAGAGACAGCACTAAGCAAAAGGCCCGGTACACACCAACATTGCTCTGGACCTTCAGATCTACGCAGGGAAACACTAATCTTAGAGCAGTCTGTAAACAGCGACATCAGACATTTTATAAGCAATTGCTACAAGCATCTGTTGAATTCCAGCCTACCTTGCTCAAGCTGTTTCTTCAATTCTACCGATAACTTTGTGTTTGCCTTGTCTGGTAATTTGGCATGCCCTCCACTTACATTACGAAAAAATTTGATATACATGTTGTTGTTCCAGACTGTTGGCAGACTGTGACTGAAGGCCAAACACACTGCTGCTTTAAGAGATCTCCCTCTCTGCAGTCTCCATAGTAATGTGCCCTTTTTAGATTCATAATTAATTCCGGAAATACAATGTTGAGTCTGTCCCACAATCCTGTAGCTGCCTCTCTCTGTGTGTGTGTGTGTGTGTGTGTGTGTGTGTGTGTGTGTGCACATGCGATAAAGAAAGATTTTATGTGTGTGTGATAGAGAGTTCTAAATGGCCTGGAGATTGTTTGTTCTTTAAACTGGTCTGTTGCATGGACTTCTCCAATTGTTTTCATCCTCGATTTTGCAACAGACATAGATATTTTCCAGTCAGATTTTATTTTGATATGTTAGAAGCTAGATATTCTCCCTTAAAGGAGACTGTGTAGAATCCTGCCTCCAACATTTACACGACTGAATATTTGAAACATTAGCTTCAAACATTAACTGCAAATGTCTTCTGGTCATGTATTCTTGTATTTATGCTATCTGACATATGTATTTACCCACTTCCCGATTTCCTCTGTTATTGCATATTTATCTCTTTTTTCACGCACCATTGTTGGTGAAAATTTACACACTAAATTTTGTGTTTATTTGGGTCTGCTTTGTCTTATATTACATCTGAAACCATTCAGTGAGCCAAATATGCAATAATAGAGGAAATCAGGAAGGGAGCAAATACTTCTTCACGGCAAAAACAAACATCAAAGTCTCCCAAAAGCACATGGGAAAATGTGTTATGGTCTGATGAAACCAAGGTTGAACTTTTTGGCCATAATTCCAAAAGGTATGTTTGGTGCAAAAACAACACTGCACATCACCCAAAGAACACCATACCCACAGTGAAGCATAGTGGTGGCAGCATCATGCTTTGGGGCTGTTTTTCTTCAGCTGTAACCGGGGCCTTAGTCAGGGTGGAGGGAATTATGAACAGTTCCAAATACCAGGCAATTTTGGCACAAAACCTTCAGGCGTCCGTTAGAAAGCTGAAGATGAAGAGCAAGTTCACCACAACAACGACCCAAAGTACACATCCAAATCCACAAAAGCGTGGCTTCACCAGAAGAAGATTAACGATTTGGAATGGCCCAGCCAGAGTCCAGACCTGAATCCAATTTAACATCTGTGGGGTGATCTGAAGAGGGCTGTGCACAAGAGATGTCCTCGCAATCTGACAGATTTGGAGCGCTTTTGCCAAGAATAGTGGGCAAATATTGCCACGTCAAGATGTGCCACGCTAATGCTCCTAACCAAAAAGACTGAGTGCTGTAATAAAATCAACAAAGTATTAGTTTAAGGGTGTGCACACTTATGCAACCAGATTATTGTGAGTTTTTTATTTTTTATTTTTCCCCCTCAAAGATTTCAGTTTGTTTTTCAATTGAATTGTTCACGTTATAGGTCACATTAAAGGTGGAAAAGTTCTGACATGATTTATCTTTGTCTCATTCTTTTACATCACAAGAACCTGGCATTTTAACAGGGGTGTGTAGACTTTTTATATCCACTGTATCTAGTCCTTGAAGAAATGTACATTCAGCTGCTTGCATTTTTGTGAGTGATAGAGATGGAGAGATCAAGATTGTGTGTGTGTGTGCGTGTGTGTGTGTGTCTGTGTGTGTGTGTGTGTGTGTGTGTGCGTGCGTGTGCGTGCGTGTGTGCGTGCATATGTACGTGTGAATTCATGCGTATGAGAGAGTTCTAAATGTCCCAAAGGGCTATCTAGTCCTTGAAGTAATCCATTCAACTCCTGTTTTATTTACAAGATATTATTGTAGTGCTTTAAGTTAACACATACAAACTCTTTCAGTCTCTCTCTATTCCTCTTCTGTCTTTACGTAAACCCTATGTGTCCTGTGTCAGAATATGGTCTACCCAAAAGCAGCGGCACTGTCACACCAAGTCCCATTCTGAGGATGTTTGAATTAACTTTGCTAATAGAGTTGATTCTCATTCCTCCTGCTCTGCAGAGCATAAATGAAGTCTGGTGCTTTAATACCTTATTTAGGATTGGTTCAGCCATATATAGGCTAAATAGTAATATTGTATTAATCGTTGGGAGTTAGGTTAGTAACAGTTTGTTACAACTTCATATGTGAGAAGGGCTTTATAAAATAGAGGTGATTAATAATGTAATAGGAGTGCCACCATTACCTGGTCTGTCTGCGTCAGCATAAATATTTTCTGATGGTCTTGTCAGTTTGGAGTAGACTGTCGATTTAGCTTCTTCCACTGACAGACATGTAGACACAAATAGGTTTTAAGGACAGAAAAAGACAGAAAAAGAACATACACTAAAGCACAACAATTATTTTAAGATAAAGATTGAATTACACTGATTTTCAGCAAACATTACAACATTAGCTTCAGATCGAAGATGTGCTTTATTAAGTGATGTTATCGCTACAAAGAATGTGTAACTACAGCAGTTACTAAAAGCTTTCGAATTTGATTGACAGTTGTGTTTTTGCTATTTTATAGGCCTTGTCTCAGTAAGGCATGCATGATAAAATTATTTCTTTTGCTTTCCATTCCTCATACTGAAGTTACTATTCTACATTGGTATGTAGGATAAACGTGCTCGACCACTGAAATCAAATGCCATCTCACGTTTGTTCTAGCACTGGGCCTGCCTGGAAAGCTCATGAGCATGTTTTCAGTGAAACCACTGTCTTTCTCTGTGACACACAAAATCTTTCAGACTGTCTCTATTCCTCTTTTTTATATATTCTTCCTCTCTTTAAATAAACCTTGTCTATCCTGTCTCTGAATATTGTTCTCTCCTAGCAGAACCATTACACCAAGTTAAATTCCAAGGATGTCCCAATGTACTTAGCAAATAAAGGTTATCTTGACACTTTCTCTCTTGCACTTCGAAGGCACACTGTGTAAAATCCTGCCTCTGATATTTACAAGAATGAATTTTAAACGTGTGTTCTCCTCCCCTGCCCTTACCGAACAAGACAGGAATAGTATTAGCTATTTCGGGGGGGTTTAGGATGGGGGATAGAACTGCATGTGTCAGAAGTGAGTATGAGGAGACAAGTCAGTGCAAATTGACAGACGGATGGCGAAAAAGTTTCAGTCGGGAACATTTCCGGCACAAATCTCAGACATTTTGTTTTTTTACATTAACTTAATACATTAACTGAAGATGTCTTCTGGTCATTTATGTTTGTATTTATGCTAGTTGTACAGTAAAAATCTGCCATTATGGCCCCTTCAAAAGTGAAAAAAAATGTAGCACTTAGATTTTCAAACATCAACTTATTTTAGGAATTAATGTATATGTTGTCTAATAATATACATTAACAATTCCTAAATAAGTTGTAATAATAATCTTTGTAATAATAATTATTACTAAATAAGGTAGTAATAATAATCTTTAATGTTCAGGATGAGTATCTAAAAAGCCATTTGTAACTTTTTATGTAAAAGGGATTTATAAACTAAAGTAAATGTGATCATTAATGTAATAAGAGTGCTGGAATCACCTGTACATGGCGTGTCTGTGGTAGTAAGCTGGGCAGGAGATGTTTCAACATAAATGTTCTCTGATGCACTTTTCTGTATGGAGGAGACTGTTGATCCATGCTTTTCCACTGACAGACATGCAGACAGACAAGTTATTTGGAAGGTTCTCAGGACAGAACAAAGAGCATGCAGCCTGAACAAAATATATTATATGGTGGAAATTAAAATCATTTCAGAAAAAAAGGCAAATATCAACTTTGGTGATGATGTTCTCTTTCAGTACCTGAGGTCTCCGGTACTCTCTTACTTTCTTCCAGTTCAACAATTCTGTCTTCTGTTCCAGTGATTTCTTGCATCTCCATGATTGTCTTTCCTTTGCTGTCCACCTCTCAAATTTTCTAGATGCCTGAGAAGCCTATGAGCCCAAGGACAGACAAAATGACTGGTCTTCTAAGATAGTGCAGCAAGTCACATACAAAACCAAGTATTGATTGAAATTATCTCCCTTAGTCTCTGTAGATAGAGGCCCTTATATGAAAGTAATGTATTTCAACACTGGATCAAGTGATCCGTCATGTCATTAACCAATCATACTTCCTCCTTGATTTATTTTGGGCTCACTCACTCATAAAACTTTTCACCATGCCCCCTAACCACCCTTACTGTTAATAATTCAAGTTCCTGTCAGTAGGAAATTTCAAGGAAATAAAACTGAATAAAGCACGCAATGGGGAAGTTATTTGACAATATGACTATAATCTGTTTGATTAATCTCCCACTCCATCAGATTACATGTAATTTGTACTAGGCATGCACCGATATATTGCCCAGAAACTGGTATTGAGTGAATACAGGCAAACTTTTAACGTCAGTATCGGCTGATTGCTTTGAATTTGACCAATAAGTTCTGACCAATTATGGCTGCATCTGTATAGGATGTCCAATACGTGCCATTTTATAATGATTTGTCTTTGTTTTTTTTGCTCAAGTCATTTGCCCTATTATTTACTTGTTTTGTTAATTAAGTCTAATACCTAATTTACTAAATTCATATCCAGGTATTTCATAATGTAAAAAGAAAGAAAATATGTATTTATTTCCATATAATTCATACATTTTCCATTCATTATCAGACTTTATTGTTTTTATTTATACATACATACATAAAAAGATAGGTTTTGTATGATTGAATTTGCATATTTTATTTAATTTAAGCTGGGTATGAAAATCAGCTACCTGGATTGGTCAAGAATTTTCTTATTGGGGCATCCCTTATTTGTACATCAACAAAAACAATAAAGAGTATTTCTAACACAATACATAGCAAAGGGAAATAAATATCAGTTTTTATGTGATTAAAATCCAGAAATGGTCATTAGAACAAGGATTCTTAATAATAGGGACATTTTTCTTCGCAAATACTTTTCTTAATACTAACAAATTATACTACATTTAATGTAAGGTAACTGGGTTTACAGTGTTGTCCTTCGGGGTTTTGGGGTCATATGCCACACAACCTCAAGGGGCAAAGATCACAAAAGCTGGGGCAGGTTCAAAACACACACACACATGCTCAAACACTCACAGAGCCCTTCCTAAATAGAGAACACTTTTAAATACAAACATCAAAAACAGCAATCCATGCATTTTTTATTTTATTTTCAACAAAATATCCATGATATTTACAAAACCTACTATTTGCATTAAATGCAGATGACTGACTAAGAAAGATGAAAATCAAAAGGGCTTTCCCTTTTTTTATTCAACAATCTTAATTTACATCTAAACTCAAACCGCTTTTTTATTCAACCTCTTTCTAATGTCAGGCTTCTTTTATAAACTCAGAATGCCTTACAATATTTCTTATGGTTGACAGTATACTGAAAAAAAATATGATCACCTCCAAAATTCTAAGAGAACAATATCCCCTCAACCCTCTTTTCTCCCAAAAACCATGTCCTCAATACTAATCATGTAGAATAAGTGGTGAAACATTAGACAGAGCTCTTTCCGATCCTTTCTCTTTTCTTTCGGTCCTACTTTTTGTCCTGTCTCAGGCACCGTAAATGCTCTCGTTAATGTAGGTCATGTACAGGAAAAGGTCTTCTTCATGGTGTTCCTGTGAGGGACCGGGAAAGACAGGGCGGGGGACAAAAATAAGGATTACAATTGCAAAAGCAGAACTCATGAAAACAGATCAACTACCTACGTACTGAAAGAATTGGGAAATTATATTTGTTTACAACCTTGAAAAAACCAGGGCACCACATTGTATTTGTTAATAACCTAATTAAGACAGGTGCAACATATTGTCAGTTTACGGGGTCACATGGGTAGGATTAAAGGTTACGTCTGTCTACATGTGTTTACCTCATAGACAGCAGACAGAGGAGAACTGGATGGTGGGAGGGAGTTATTGACAAAAAAGAAGAGTGCCTCTTCAGGTCTCATAGACACACGCTGTCGAATCAGGAAACAAACTCACTCACTGACACAGAAAAAGTGTCAAACTGTGACTCACTGACACAGAAAAAGAAACAGAGATAGTCAGACAGGACATTAAATAACAAAACTGACAGAACATCTGGACTTTGAATTATGGAGAGGAAGAGGAAGTGGCAATAGCAGAAGGAACAGAGAAAAAAGATAAGGGAGAGGGTGACAAACACGTCATTAATTGTGACCGAGGGAATGACTGGAAAAATAGACATCAAATAGAGAAATCTTTTCAGTTTTACCTGTGAGGTCAGAAGGCACTAAGTACTTCTTATCTAGGTCAGGTGCTCTCGACCTGGCAGCTTTCTCCATGATGATCTAGTTTAGGAAGCAGCAATACTGGGCGCGGCACCCATCGCACCCATTAAAATTCCGCTTCTGCATCTACTGTTTTGTTATCTATGGTTTTGAGCCTCTATTGGCGTAGAGGCGGGGCTTCATCTGGGCATTGAATTCTCGCACCCGATTAGCCATGAATCACACCGTTATAAGGTGGAAATCATAGCCTTTCCATACACTGCTTTCCCAATGCAGTCCGTGAAGAGAAGTTCAAGAATTGTGTAAGATAGTCTAAATGTGTACATTTAAACAGAATAATAAACTGTTATTCACAGGTTGCATCAACGTCACAGTTGCCATGGTCACAGACAGGCTATTGATGAAAGTTCAACATGTTCTGCTTATGGCGGCACTATGTACCCCAACATAATCTCCACCCAGGTTAAGGGTGACCAGGGTGACAGGAGTAGATAAAACACGGCAAACGCACGGCTCGTCAGGCCTATCGGCGCGCAGTCTTAGGTGTGTGCTATGGTTTAATTACGAATTAATTACTATCGATGTTCATTTAATACAGCTGTACTTAATGTAAAAAAGGTGCCGTTATTGGGGTGGCAAAAAAACTAAATTCAAATGCGGTAAAAGTTTATACCTAACTGGATTATTTTTTGCCGTGATGTTTCCAAACCATTAGGCTTACAGCAAATGGTATGTAGTCCCTGTCTAACTTCAGACACCAGAACACGTTAAACTTTCATCGATATCTGTGTCTGTGACCATGGCAACAGTGACGTCGATGCAACCCGGGAATAACAGTTTATTATTCTGTTTAAATGTACATATTAAGCTTATACAATTCTTAAACTTCTCTCCACAGGCTGCATTGGGAAAGCAGCGCATGGAAAGGCTAAAATCGAGAAATCAATGACCAGTTAAAGCCCCGCCTCCACGCCAATAGAGGCTCAAAACTTGGTTTTGAGAAAAGGTGACTCGAACGAAGGTGGGAAGAAATTGAAATCGCAAGAAGAAACGAACGTGAAAAAAAGTATTTGAACGAAGACATTTTAAGATCGGATACGAAAATCCATTTAATGATTTTAGCATACACTTTTACCACGTTTGAATCATTTATTTTCATACGATTGAATGTAGCTTTTCATACTACGAAATATATCAGTTACGTTTTTCTTTTCTTACAGTCAATACATTTGAGCTCAATTTGGCGCCATACATTTGGCTCCATAGTAATCACATGACCCATTCGGTGGCAGTGAAAACATTCACGGATTTCGCGCGAAGGCTAGGGTCGTGGGAGGAAAAACTACTGGAACGAGGCAACTTGACGTAATCGGTCGGCCTTCAAAACGAGGCGCACCAAACAACCTTGTCTGTCAGAGCGTACGGGAGCGTACTCATCTGCCAGCACTGCTGCCTGGGCCAATGTCGCCTCTTTCTGTTCACTTAAATGAAGTGCAATTCTATCGGGCAGTTGGTTTTTAAAATCCTCCTACAGCATCAACAACAACAACACGGGCGCTTTAACTATATCATTATGCTAGTTACTTGAACTGTTTTTTATTAAAGCCACATAAAATGGGCGTTTTGTAGTTGATAATTGCCAGTGTGGCCACGTCATTATTATTTACTGTTTGGGGCTTGGTCAGTTGAGTAACATTATGCCAACGTGAGCTGCTAGCAGATGATTGGCCACATCGCTCTAGGTTCAAACTTATTGTTGTACACAGTAGGCTACGGGCTGTGTAGTGGGCTACTTTTTGTGCATTATTGTTTGTGTCTAAACAAAATATTGTATTTTAATACTGGCCGTCACTCTGGTACTAGTTGTGGAGTTTTATACAGTAACAAGGACCGGTCTGTAAATTAATTTGATAGCTGGAGAAAGAACTACTGTACGGCAAATAAATAGCCTAAACTTCACTGTTTGATTGAAGAAGTGCTCTAGATAATTTTTCCATTCTTTTCGTATGTTACTTTATTATTGGTAAGTAGAACAAATTAACATTTTATAACGTTGACAAAAGATATATGTCTTTTAAATGATTTTAAATCACAATGCAAAACCTAATGATTGGTTAATGCACATCAGGATGTAGATCATTATTACATTTAAAGTAATTAATAAAACGAATGAAAAGCTGCTGCATTTCAAAATATTCATCATCACATTCCTGATATTACAACCCCGTTTCCAAAAAAGTTGGGACGCTGCGTAAAATGCAAATAAAAACAGAATTACAATAGCCTATTCTGTAAGCGTTAGGGAACCGTTTGCTTCACAGCTATCACAGTACATTAAAGAAATCTTGGACAAAGTACTTCCTACATATAACTCATGTAACTACGGTAAGAAAGCCGTGTCGCTCCGCCGTGCAAAACTCCGGACACACTTCGTTACAGAACAACACAATTATTAAGTCCGATCACCACTTGTCTTAAAGTGACGGTAACCAAATAAGGTATACAATGACAATGCCTCACATGCCTATACAATTTAGGCTACATCAGTCTCCTACCATTGTAGTAAAATGTCCGAAATTATAATAAAAAATCATTGGACATCAATTTATACTCAGTATTTAGTATATATGGTAGTGATACTATTCCCTGTGCACTCACACCCAATATTAAACAATCACAATCCTCTAAATGTGCTTTGGCTCCCAGAGTTTCTTTGCATGTTAGAGTTTTAACTTAATTTTGTGGATGCAGTGATGTACTGTGTTCACAGACATTGGTTTTCAGAAGTGTTCTGAGCCCATGCAGTGATGTCCACTACAGATTTGTGCCTGTTTTTAGTGCAGTGCTGCCTGAGGGCCCAAAGATCACGGCCATCCAATATTGGTTTTCGGCCTGGTCCCTTGCGTACAGAGATTTCTCCGGATTCTCTGACTCTTTTAATGATATTATGTACCGTAGATGATAATATCTTTAAACTCTTTGCAATTTTATCTTGAGAAACTTTATTCTTAAATTGTTGCACTATTTGCCTGCATAGTCTTTCACAGTCTCTCCCCATCTTTAGTTCTGAAAGACTCATCTTCTCTGGGATGCCCTTTTTATACCCAATCATGTTACTGACCTGTTGCCAATTGACCTAATTAGTTGTGAGATGTTCCACCGTGTTTTTTTAGCATTACACAACTTTTCCTGTCTTTTGTTGTTTCCCTGTCCCAACTTTTTTGAAACGTGTTGCTGGCATCAAATTCAAAGTGGGCATATATTTTTCAAGAAACAATAACATTTCTCAGTTTCAACATTTGATATGTTGTCTTTGTACTATTTTCTATTGAATATAGGGTTTAAATGATTTGCACATCATTGCATCATTGTTTTTCTTAACATTTTACACAGCGTCCAAACTTTTTTGGAAACAGGGTTGAATATTATGAATGTTAGATTTTATTATATAGAGTTTGATCAAGGCTATTGATAGAGATGCATAATCAAGATGCTGTTTCAGAAGGGAGCTTGGTCTGCTCCTTGCTGGTTTGTGGCAGTAACCATGCACAGAAGCATACACATCCTACAGTTCTCAAAGACCAGAGCCTGGTGATGTAGTAGTCTGTCCTTTAGTGCCCTTTTGACAGATGTAGAAGGTGCTGACATGACAAGGTGAAGAGTTCCAACTTCTCTCTGGAGGATCCCTGCCCAATAATATGCCACAGTCGTATTGTCCACTGGACTCTGACCAGTAACTATCAATGAGAGGAGGAGAGGGAATGGCTCAGTTTTGTCCATACTAACACATAACAATTCTGGATGATATGGTATATATGAAGGATAATTCATGCATCATCCTCATCATCAACAGTTGTGTCCCTCACCTGTGCCCCAGTGCAGTGTTGTTCACCCAGACCCAGGTCCCTGTTCTCTGCCTCAGGCCGATCCAGTACATCAGGTTCCCCTTCTGCGTTAGGAAGGTCTGGAAGAATCATTTGTTGTTACCAGTTGGTCGCTAAATGTTTGTTTTACTAAAATCCTTGGTCGCTGTTATAGAATTTGGGTAAAAAGAAGTAGTGCAGAGTTACAATTGTAGTGGACCAACCTGGACTCTTTGGTTAGTTATGATGGCCAGATCTCCCCCTCTCCTTTTACACTCATCCCTGCTCTCGTTCCACGTCCTTCTGTTCTTGGAGAGGAAGTAGCAGGTGCTTTCAAAGGAAAGCCAGCCCTTTTCACATTTGTTGCAGTCCGAAACTGGATTAAAGAAAAAAAAGTGCTTTTAAACAATAATGTACATTTCAGTTCCCACCTCAGGCTACAGTCAGGTACATTTCAGTCATAAGCCTGGAATTAGGTTGACATTTTGTAGACATCTTGAGCTTCAGATCCATCCACTGACAACCAACTTTGGCAGCTTTATAATACCATTCATTAGGCTACATTAGACCAACACCACAAAGTACTGAACTCACCAAGGCTGAGTTGTTCTGAGTAATGTGCTTGGCATTTCTGGAGGCTGCACATCTGAAAGGACTGAGACAACTCCTCCTTCCCATCATTCCTTTCACCATTCACAATACCCCCCTCCTCTTTGGCCTCAATCCATTTTTCAGTCTCATGGCAGACCGGGGGCTGGGATTGCACTACAAAATGAAGAAAGAAAGAGTTGAAGTAAATAGTCTCACGTTACAATTTGTATTATTTCTTATTTGTTTTATCACACAGTTTAAAGGAGGCCATGTAATCCGACATACCAGATATTCTACCAAAGTAATACCAATGCTGTTTGTTTCTAAAACACAATTCTAGAATGTATTGCCATGACACTCACATTTGACACAGAGGGCAATGATGACCATCAGTAGAACCAGACAGATGAGAGACAGCACTAAGCAAAAGGCCCGGTACACACCAACATTGCTCTGGACCTTCAGATCTACGCAGGGAAACACTAATCTTAGAGCAGTCTGTAAACAGCGACATCAGACATTTTATAAGCAATTGCTACAAGCATCTGTTGAATTCCAGCCTACCTTGCTCAAGCTGTTTCTTCAATTCTACCGATAACTTTGTGTTTGCCTTGTCTGGTAATTTGGCATGCCCTCCACTTACATTACGAAAAAATTTGATATACATGTTGTTGTTCCAGACCGACGGCAGACTGTGACTGAAGGCCAAACACACTGCTGCTTTAAGAGACCTCCCTCTGCAGTCTCCATAGCAACATAACCCAACGTGCCCTTTTTAGATTCATAATTAATTCCGGAAATACAATGTTGAGTCTGTCCCACAATCCTGTATCCGCCTCTCTCTCTGTGTGTGTGTGTGTGTGTGTGTGCATGCGTGCACATGCAATAAAGAGAGATTTTATGTGTGTGTGATAGAGTTCTAAATGAACTGGAGATTGTTTGTTCTTTAAACAATGCACTGAGCTGTTGCTTGGACTTCTCCAGTTGTTCTCAGCCTCGATTTTGAGACAGATGTAGATATTTTCCAGTCAGATTTTATTTTGATATGTTAGAAGCTAGATATTCTCCCTTAAAGGAGACTGTAGAATCCTGCCGCCAACATTTACAAGACTGAATTTTAAACAGTATCATGACAGGTCTCCTATTCTTCCCTTTTTGAACAAGACCCAAACAGTATTAGCCAGTCCAAGGTGGTTTAGGGTGTGGGGATAGTACATTGACTGTCTAAAACGAGTATGAGGAGGCTACAAGTCAATACATACTGATAGATGGACCTGCGAGAAAGTTTCAATGGGCAATCTCTCAGGCACTCACCACAATTTTGTAGAAAATGTTTTTAAAACATTAGCTTCAAACATTAACTGTCTTCTGGTCGTTTAGGCTTGTATTTATGCTAATAGTACAATGGAATTCTGAGATACATATCTGCCCAATTCCTTATTTCCTCTATTATTGCATATTTATCACTTTTTCACACGCCATTGTTGGTGTTGGATAACATTTTTCCTTTAAGAAATAAAATGGTACATTTAAACACTGAATTTTGTGTTTACTCGGGTCTGATTCATCTTATTTTACATTTTGAATAAAAATCTGAAACCATTCAGTGATTCAAATATGCAATAATAGAGGAAATCAGGAGGGCAGCAAATACTTTTTCATGGCACTGTATCCAAACGTGTGACCAAACGTGTGTGTGTGTGTGTGTGTGTGAGAGAGAGAATTCCAAACTGTCTGGACAGATATATAGTCCTTGGAGAAATGTACATTCAGCTGCTTGCATACTTGCGTTTGTGTGCGTGATAGAGATTGAGAGATCAAGATTGTGTGTGTTTGTGTGTGAGTGTGAGTTCTAAATGTCCCAGAGAGCTATCTAGTCCTTGAAGTAATCCATTCAACTCCTGTTTTTTTTTAACAAGAGATTATTGTAGTGCTTTATGTTCTCTTTCTTTAACACATACAAACTATGTCAGTCTCTCTGTATTCCTCTTTCCTGTCTTTATGTAAACCTGTGTGTCCTATGTCAGAACATTGTCTACCCAAAAGCAGCGGCACCGTCACACCTGCATCAGAGGGCCAGTCAGCAGAAGCTTCAGCATAAATATCTTCTGACGGACTTGTCAGTTTAGAGTAGATTGTTGATTCAGCTTCTTCCACTGATAGACATGCAGACACAGATAGGTTTTAAGGACATAAAAAGCACATACACTAAAACACAACAAATTTTTAAGATAAAAAATTAATTACACTGATTTCAGCAAACATGACAACATTAGCTCCAGTTTGGTGATGGTGTTCTCTTTTTACGCACAAAGTTTCCAGGATTCTCTTACTGTCTTCCAGTTCTACCACACTGTCATCTCCAGTGATTTCTCTTTCATTACACATCTAGGTCTTTAATTTTCTATTTGCATGGAAAGCTTATGAGCATGTTCTCAGTGAAATCTCCAGAAAGTTAGTGTAACAAATCTCTCATTCAAAATTATCTCCCATAGTCTCTGTATCTAGTGCCACTTTATCACTGTATCAAATGATGCATCCTGTCATTTAACTGTCGAACTGTACTTCCTCATGTTACAAACAAGATATTATTCTTCCTTAGTTTTGCCATATGTATTAATGTTTCAATTAAAATTAAAATCTTGTTATTTTTCTGTTTTTGGCAACAAATTGTTTTGTTGTCTCAGTAATGACATGTTCCATATATTTGCAGCAGGCAACTTTATTAATGGGTTAAGACAGCTGTCAGGCAATGACCTAATCAACAGTCTAGACATGCAGATGCAAACTGCT
Organism: Esox masquinongy; assembly: GCA_016801175.1. Classification (NCBI taxonomy): domain Eukaryota; kingdom Metazoa; phylum Chordata; class Actinopteri; order Esociformes; family Esocidae; genus Esox; species Esox masquinongy. The sequence continues at coordinate 161,502 of JACXGI010000160.1, read as the reverse complement.
CACCACACATTCATTCAAGGCCACCCCAAGCCAATGTTTGTAATTAAAATTCGGAAATGTGAAAACTGTACTTCTATTGTAACAATGACCACTGTTTTTCTCTCTGACACACAACATCTTTCAGAATCTCTCTCTATTCCTTTTTTATATATTCTTCCTCTCTTTAAGTAAACCTTGTCTATTCTGTCTCTGAATGTTGTTCTCTCCTAGCAGAACCATTACACCAAGTTAAATTCCGAGGATGTCCCAATGTACTTAGCAAATAAAGGTTATCTTGACACTTTCTCTCTTGCACTTTGAAGGCACACTGTGTAAAATCCTGCCTCTGATATTTACAAGAATGAATTTTAAACATGTGTTCTCCTCCCCTTCCCTTACCGAACAAGACAGGAATAGTATTAGCTATTTCGGGGGAGGGTTAGGATGGGGGATAGAACTGCATGTCAGAAGTGAGTATGAGGAGACAAGTCAGTGCAAATTGACAGACGGATGGCGAGAATGTTTCAGTAGGGAACATTTCCGGCACAAATCTCAGACATTTTGTTTTTTACATTAACTTAAAACATTAACTGAAGATGTCTTCTGGTCATTTATGCTTGTATTTATGCTAGTTGTACAGTAAAAATCTGCCATTATGCCTCCTTCAAAAGTGAAATAAAATGTAGCACTTAGATTTTCAAATATTAACTTATTTAGGAATTGTTAATGTATATGTTGTCTAATAATAAGGTAGTAATTATCTTTAAGGTTTAGGATGTAGTATCTAAAAAGCTTCTGTATGATAAAATACTTATATCAGCTATCTGGATTGGTCAAGAATTTTCTCATTGGGGCATCCCTAATTTGTACATCAACAAAAACAAGTAAAGAGTATTTCTGACACAATAAATAGCAACAAGAAATAAGTATCAGTTTAGGTGATTGACATCCAGAAATTGTCATTAGAACAAGGATTCTTGAAAATAGAGACATTTCTTCACAAATACATTTCTTAATAGAAACAAATGTTGAAATATGCTGTATATACTTTAGGGTAATTGGGTTTATAGTGCTGTCCTTCTGACATTTGGTGTCATATGCCACACAACCTCAACTGGCAAAGATCACAAAAGCTGGGGCAGGTTCAAAACACACACACATGCTCAAACACTCACACAGCCCTGCGTATATAGAGAACACTTTTAGAAATATAAACATCAGAAACAGCAACCCATGCATTTTTTTATTTTATTTTCCACAAAATGTCCATGATATTTACAAAACCTACTATTTGCATTAAATACAGGTGTCTGACAGAGATGAAAATCAAGAGGCCTTTCCCGTTTTTTATTCAACAATCTTCATTCACATCTTCAACCTCTTTCTAATGTCAGGCTTCTTTTATAAACTCAGAATGCCTTACAATACCTCTCATGGTTGACGGTATACTGAAGAAAAATACGATCGCCTCCAAAATTCTAAGAGAACAATATCCCCTCAACCCTCTTTTCTCCCAAAAACCATGTCCTCAATACTAATCATATAGAATAAGTGGTGAAACATTAGACAGAGCTCTTTCCGATCCTTTCTCTTTTCTTTCGGTCCTACTTTTTGTCCTGTCTCAGGCACCGTAAACACTCTCGTTACTGTAGGTCATGTACAGGAAAAGGTCTTCTTCATGGTGTTCCTGTGAGGGACCGGGAAAGACAGGGCGGGGGACAAAAATAAGGATTACAATTGCAAAAGCAGAACTCATGAAAACAGATCAACTACCTACGTACTGAAAGAATTGGGAAATTATATTTGTTTACAACCTTGAAAAAACCAGGGCACCACATTGTATTTGTTAATAACCTAATTAAGACAGGTGCAACATATTGTCAGTTTACGGGGTCACATGGGTAGGATTAAAGGTTACGTCTGTCTACATGTGTTTACCTCATAGACAGCAGACAGAGGAGAACTGGATGGTGGGAGGGAGTTATTGACAAAAAAGAAGAGTGCCTCTTCAGGTCTCATAGACACACGCTGTCGAATCAGGAAACAAAGCTGACCCACTGACACAGAAAAACAAACAGAGAAAACAAAGAGAGTCAGACAGGACCTCTGGACTTTGAAGTAATATGGAGAGGAAGAGAGAATGTCAATAGCAGAAGGAATAGCGAAAACAGATAAAGGAGAGGGTGACAAACACGTCATTAATTGTGAGCGAGGGAATGACTGGAAAAACAGACATCAAATAGAGAAATCTTATCAGTTTTACCTGTGAGGTCAGAAGGCACTAAGTACTTCTTCTTGTCTAGGTCAGGTGCTCTCGACCTGGCAGCCCTCTCCACGATGATCTAGTTTAGGAAGCAGCAAAATACTTAGTAAGACTGCACCAACATGTCCCATTCAACCAGAGTCAAGTAGCCTGGCATACGAGGATAAATTAACATCCATGCATTCAACCATAACTGACCTTAATACCACATTATTAGCCACCGTTTCTTCCTAACTCAAGATCATTTACAAGCTCATAAAAGGGGTTTATAAGAGTTTTTTGGCACTAAAATATAATTCAAAATATTATGTATTTCACCAGTCTGTGACTTCCTTTCAGATCAGGGAAAATAATTCTCATAATTCCAGAAACAATCTAAAACTATGGTCTGTTATTTAGATCATACTGACCGGTATCTTATCGGGATGCTTGGCTCGCACCCTCTCACCCTCCACCCTCCTCACTTCCAGTGGTACAGAGCGCTGATACTGACTGCCCATCTAGGGACACAAAATGATGGGTCAGCAGTGGTCAAGGTCTGACTATTACATAGGACGTTAATAATACATGATATATCAATTATAATGTAAGGTCATTGCAGTATTGATGTTACGTGCAATTGTGCACATCTAATTTAGCATAGCCAATATAAAAGTCTAATACAGCCTAACCAAGTCTGACTGTGTGTGTGAAGCCTGTAGCCACAGAGCTGTTACCGGCCTATCCTGATTACAAGGTACAAAGGACCATGATGATACAACAGCAGCAGCATGTGTGCACTTCATATGGGTTAGACCAGACCTGGGCAAGATAAGGCCCCCGGGCCGGATCCGGCCCGTTTGAGTAATTCTATCCGGCCCGCGATACATCCAAAACTTCTAAAATAATACAAAATAAAAAATACCTGACGAGGTCCGCAGATTACGTTAGTTTATTTACTGCTGCATATTTATTTATTTTCAAATGCTACAATTCAACAAGTCCAAGCGCAGATGCAGCCTCACTGATGAATATCTTGCAGCAGTACCGCACACTGCTTCAACAGTAAAGCACACTGCTTCAACAGAAATGACTCCTGACTTCACCTCACTTGTCAACGTCCATACGAGGCTCTCCTGTTCATATTGAGTGAGTAGCCCTAAAAGGTGATTTCTTGGGTCTGGGCAGCTGGAATAGCTGTCGTTAAAAGCACGTAGTACAAAAAATATACTGTATGAAGTTAGACGACGGCAATTATACCAACATTTGCTTTGAGTGAAAATCTTCAGAAGTGATTTCATAGACTTATGGCTGCCCTAATAACTATTATACCTATATAACTTTTATACACTATACCTTATGTAATAAACTTACTCTGTTGAGTTGAAAAGGGATTTTTTAGGCCTTTGCCTGCCATAATAACAGTTGTTAACAGAAAATAATAAAAAAAACATTGTTAAAGTAAATTAAGTTTGATTATGAAAACGGTGTTGCATGGAAAATAAATATGCATAAATATAATATGCAAGTTAACAGAGTTAGCTATGTTGTGTGTTTTTTAGGCATGTTGGTTAAAAAAGTAATCTGGCCCACGATGCACTCTGGCATTTTTAGAGTGGCCCCCCAGTGAAAAATATTGCCCACCCCTGGGTTAGACGATAAACTACAGCAAACCGTCAGATCTTTAGTCTTGACGATCATGTCTTGCATGTAGGGGGGAGACATTGTTTAATTAAGTGTGCTATTCATAACGTTCTATTTTCATGAATTAAATATAAAAAGTACATCTAGAACAAACGCACAGGCTACATTGTGACAAACTGTTGTTCTACCGGATATGTTTTGGGATGAAGTACAAATCAGCAACAGCTTGTTCATAAGTAAACGTAGTAAAACGTTAATTTATGCTGATAATAATACGTAGCGTCACCAGCAGTATTGTTTTTATTAAAGCCACGTGAAGTGAGCGTTTTTTGGTTAATAATTGCCAATGTGGCCACGTCATTATTATTTACCGTTTGTGCTTCCTCAGCTGAGTAACATTATGCTAACGTGAAATAGCTAGCGACCGTAGCTAATCTTTCAAGTGGATTGTATTGTTATGGCTAGTCCTCCTGTGTGCTCTAGTATTGACATTGCTTCCAGTGGAGAGCCAAAACCTGATAATAAAAGCTAATGAGCTAATGCCCACTCATAAGATAGTTAGCTACCAAAATAACGTTGGCATGTAGGGCGAGCTTGAATAAGCAGTTAGTCAGTCGAAGACAGCCGTTGACAACAACCAGACACTCACCTTTGGAAAACCAGAATAGAAACAAATTAAAGCGAAAATTCCACACCGATGTTTCCACCGACTACTTACTTAAACAACGCTATCATATAGTGAACACGAGGAAAAGTTGTTTAGGGGAAACAGTATTTCAACGGACCTACAATAAATCTGTTTCAAAATGTCGACTATAGCTAGTTAAGCTACTTCTGCCCCAAAAACAACAACAAACACAGTTACGCCCAATTGTGAATATTTAAACCAATGAACGTTCTGTCGGATGATGGACAAAAAATGTCACCCACTCAGACAGAGGTGGGGCTGGTTGAGGAGGGGCGGCGGGTTTGTTTACGTGCCCTCTTCCACCCCTCTGCTGAAGAGGACCTTGAGGTGCGTTCAGTCTGCTAGAACGTTTGCAACATGTTTCCACAAAACGTTCTTGAACGGGCTGTGAGAAATGTTTACTTCATTTTGATGGGTGTGAGATGTGTGTCTCAAAGCAGTGACTGAGCAATTGGTCGTGGAGAGTTGTCATCCTGACAGCGTTCCTCAACCCGCAACCCGTTTAGAGGTAGTTTAGTATAGCATCGTTTCATTCAATTCAACTTTCCAGAACGTAAAAATTAACTGAACGCAGCTCTAGAGAAGGACGCTCTACTGTACGTGCCAAATGTGCATCCCAAGTAGAAATGACAGAGGCAGTTTACCGATAACAGCGTTACATTGTTCTTACACTAAATATTGAACAATTGAAAAAACTACACTTGACAAGTGTTGAAAACATTCGTTTTGACTCAATCCAAGTGTTGCAAATCAGCTGATCAGGCTCATGTTGTTCCAAAGTTAGAAAATCATGTGAGGAAACAACACATGGGCATACATTGATTTGCAAGTGGAGGACAATTTATATTCATTTGCATCATCCTTTATTTCATAAGCTATTTTCTCAGTCTGCTCATTACAGACCGAACAGCTTATTTGATGTCATCATGACACTATTGAAGTGTACCTCTTTTGCTATAAAAAAAGATCTAGGCTACATGCACAGTCCTGCAAAAATATTGCACTTTTTACAACCCTTACAAAATTCTTAGCAATGTGGATACAACCACTCTCTCTATTACATACTCTTCTGTATCACAGAAGGGGATTAGGTACCCACCATAAAAGTGATTTATGAAATTATTTGTAATATACACAAACAATAGATTTCCATGAATATATACAAAACATTTTGTTCAAGGACACATTTCCCTTTAGAATAAAATGTATTGCAACAGATGGTGATTTATCCCATGTATTTACAGTTCCCAAATTAAGTAGTTATGCAGCTCCTGTCCTTATCTAAGGCCACAGGGATTCAATCCAGACACATTCTTAGAAGGCTGATTCCAATGCAGTCTGTAACAGTCCATTGACATGTATTACCAGGGTTTCATTTACAGGGCTGTCTTAGACACTTCCTGACATCCCCAAAAGGCCTTCCAACTCATGTTTGTACTCCTGTATGTGTTAAATGTTTTCCTGTCAGTCAAACGCTTCTATGGCACACCTATTTTAGGTACCTCCATTATCAAGACATGTCCTATGTTGCCTTTTCTATCCAATTAGCAGGGTGAGTCGGGTTGGGCCTCAGGGACAACTCCAGTCATATTCAGTGGCAGCGTTCCCCATGTTGATCACACTGCAGCAGTGGCTGCGGTGATTTTGAGAGCGTCCAGCAGATTGCGCTGTCGAACCCTGTTGCTGGCTATGGTCTCCAGGTGGGCCACGGGAGTCCATCCTCTTTGTCTATCTGAAAGTCGGGTACCCTCTACCCAACCTGAAGAATAACAGGGAAATAGTTGGGGCGAGGGTGTATATAGAAGACTAACATGTTCTTAACAAAACGCAAATAATTTCTAAGACAAAAAACAGGATCCTTTGACTTTCTTCCTTTTAATTTTTTGAAAAAAAGGTTGTGTATTGCCATGACTTATTCAAAGAACATGATGATTCTTTTGCCCTTACCATCGCTGCTCTGCTGGTGGGCCAGAATGACCTCAGCTTTCTCCAAGGATAGCTCGTCGGGTTGCTGGGCAACAAAGGCTCTAATGCACTGCATCTGTGGAAATTCTGTGAGTTGGAGTGAAGGTCAGAGGTATAATATAGGGTGATGTGGGTCAAAGGTAACCTGCATCTAATCTTACTGGGGTGAACAGCAATGCAGAACAACCCACCTTGTGCTGCTGAAAAGTCAATCACAGGATGGGGTCTGGAGACAGCTGAGATCCAACGCAATTTGTCACTCCTGAAAGATCACAAGAAAATACATTTTGTACATTCAATCATGCACACATTTGTTGATTCAATTACTTAAACTATTTTGCCGCATTCCGGCAATTTAACATATTATTGTATGCTACAACATAGAATGTGTTCAGGAAGTAGGTTAATTACATATCCAAGCAATGTAAAATATGTTACACGTCAGGAACACAAACTTTGTAACACACACACACACACACACACACACAAGCCTTACTGTGTGTCTGTCCTAAGGAGCAGGGCTTTGTTACTGAGGTAGAGGCGGAACAGGCTCTTCTGTAGAGTGTGAAGTTTGGCCCGACAGTTCTCAGCACGCAGCTCTGACACTGGAGCATGGTCTATCACTGTGAACCGGCCCCCTCTGAAGAGAGGCAGGAGAGTAAAGGATCATAATCACGTCGTCAGTGTAATCAGTCCAGAAGATCAACTGTGCTGGGTTTTCTTGTCTGGTTCTGTGAAAGTGGGAGTTCATTTTTGGGAAGGGACTCACTCTTTGTGCAGTGACAGCAGCAAGTAATCATTGAACAGGTGCAGGTAGACACTCCTCTCAGTCTCCTTCAGAGAGAATTCCATCAGCTCAGTGACTGGTCCTTCTCTCACCAGCCTACGAGACTGACTGACCAGGGGAAGAGTCTACAACACATACATACATACATACATCATTTTAGCAATATGTTTAAGGTAAAGCATGTTAACCAGGGAATCATGAGAGATGTAGGTTTTTACTCACCCTGCATTCAAAGTCCACTCTGGCACTGAGAGAGACCAGCGACTCGATGCTCTTCATCTGAGTAATACTGTCATTGCTCTCCTGGATCAACTGGACAGCAGAGAGAGGGAGAGATGAGAGATTACATACAATTCTGTTATCTCTTATCTACACCACCTAAAGGAGGGTAGAATACCTTCTCGAGAAACTTCATAGCTTTGATGGCCTGAACCTCCTCCTCTGTGCCTTGGGCTGTTCTCTTCACAATGTTCTGCAAAAGACAAATGGGGTGGATGAGATACTGAGAAGGGGTGAGTAAGAGTCTCAAAGAAAGGAATGTAAGGATTCACATGCTTAGATTTGTGCATTTGAAACACACACAGGCACACATACCTGGACAAGGAGTTTAATTCGCGTGATCCTCTGAAAGGGGAGGATGAGGAAGGAGCGAAGAGGAAGACGCTGACACACTGGACTGCGTTCCAACTTCTCTACTTCCCGCCTGAACCCAGCATTCTCATCCCTGAGAAAGACAGGGGAAGAATGGAAGAGAAAGTGGAAGGGGAGAAATAACTTGCTGTTTGTAAGTGGATGAAAATACATTAATGTGCAATCATACAAAGAGTCTGTCAAACCAATTAACAGTGGAGGAGGGCTCACATGAGTCTTTGGTAGGTAGCATCCTGATATGATTGGTTGGTGAGGTAGGGCACATAGACCTTCTTGAAGCGTTGACAGTGGCGAGCGATGATGTCACACACGGTAAAGTGCATCATGTCAGACTCCACCCTCTCCTCTAGCTTTGACAGAAAACTAAAAGGAAAACCAAAGAGAAAGAAAGGCAATGAGGTAACATTTGACAGAAAACAGAGATAGCAGGACATTACAGAGAGCCCATAACCTCCAGTCTGTACATATCTTTGAGAATTGATGAGGAACTAATACGGAAGTCCCACCTGTGGCTGATGGCTCGGACGTCGGCCAGCCTAGAGAAAAGCCAGTTCCTGTCCTGAGTGGTCAACAGCTCCCCCAGCTGCTTAGATTTGACAAAGTGCTCCACCACGATGTCTAAACTACGACAGTACGAAGCTTCTGAAGTCACAACCTCAAACCGAACCTGAAAAGAAGAACAGAGAGAGAGAGAGAAAAGGGGGAGGGGAAGATTTCAGGCATTGTTCCAACACACCCAAGAAACCAGAAGATCTAGGCTGTAGGAAAATACATTTAGCTATGGATTCTGGCAAATGTAATCATTGACATCAACTGTTGTCCTGCTGGTTGTGTTTCTGATTACCTCTTGCAGGCGTCTCTCATCGTCAGTCAGCTCGGCAAACTCAGCACTGCTCCTGACCCCAGGGAGCTCCTGCCACAAGGTGGGGGACTGGGAGAGGGAGATGGAGATGCGTGGAGAGGGGGGTCTGGCTGTGGGGGCCTGGGGCTGTGGTGGCTGGGGCAAGGGTAGGAGCTGGGCACTGATGCCACTGGAGATACTAGAGACGGAGCCGGAGTTGGACACAAAGTGGGGGTGGTTGACAGGGGGGAGTGGGGGTAAGGGTCTGCGAGCAGGGGGAGGCGAGGGGGCCGGAGAAGAGAGGACGGGGACAGGGAGATCCTCGTAGATGGAGAGTGTGTCGGAGCGAGACTGCCGGAGGATCTCCCTATTCTGCGCCGTCTCACTGTACTGCTGGTAGAGCTGGTCATCTAAAAGGAGGTGGGGGATAGAGAGGTTGGTTGGAAAATATATAGAGAAAAGGAGGTGGGGGATAGAGAGGTTGGTTGGAAAAT